>VUQG01045278.1:219070-229486 GCA_015106755.1 Etia nguti | reverse complement strand
CAACATTACTGGCCCACATTCAATAACTCAGAGCACCTAATTATTAATTTTTTTAAATACATTTTCTACTCATTCATATATATATGTGTGTGTGTGTGTGTGAAGGTGATCCTTCTGCTGTGGGAGAATGTCTGAATTGTAAATGCAGTTTTAATGGTTCACTGGAATTAAATTTAAATGGGCTCTGCTCTTGTAAAGGTTTCTAGTAATTTTACTGAAAAATAACACAGTGTGGGATATAGCCCTTGTAACACATAATACCCATTTAATTTTAATATTAATATTGCCTTTTAAATAAAAAAAAAATTGTAATTAAAAAAAATGGAAATTATCTGCTAGAGAGAAAGGATTTGGTTTTGGTTGCTTCTCAGGACACGAGGACACTATGTGTTGATTTCTGCTCACGTAACTAAAAAGTACCCCAGTTAAACTACGCACACATCACAGTTTATGATCTGTAGAAACACACACACACAAAAATGCTTCTTACAAATCTGCCTGGTATTTCTTTAGAAAGTAATTATATCATTTGCTGCTTAGCTAAAAATTAGGCAATACAGAAAGTGAGTGCAGAATAGGAATAAAAAAAAGTCTAGTGGTTGTAGGGTATTTCCTTTTCACTACTACACGTGCGTTTTTTTAGAGTAGTAGTGGAACTATATTTATATTATATTATATTTCCTCATAGAGTTCACTTCACAGGTACTGAGGGGAATCGCTTTTGTTCTAAACAGGGATTATACTCTGTTGCCGACAAAGGCAAAGACAGCAATAGTAGACGCTATGGACAAGTAATTCCTGTATGCCTGAATGTGTAGTTGGTGTGCTGTAGTGTAGTGTATCAACAGGCATGTTTGCGTAGTTGCAAAAAATTGGCAGGCATGCGAATGCCCGCATTGAGCCTCGCACTCACCATCTGATGACAAAATCTGCAACAATCGGAACTCAGAGTCGCATAGTTTCCCAAATATGGAAACTGTAACAGGCCTTAGGACCTACTGTATAACCATTTAGAGGACAGTCATTAATTATAAAAAAGGATCAAATGCAGGATAAGTCATGAACTGGGTGTAAACATTATCTTCTCTAGTAAATCAGGCTCTAGCAATACATTTCAACATTGTTTGTTTATGCAGATGTCTTTTTTTAACATTAATGCTGACAGTTTTAAGATGTTTTTATGGTCATCCTCCATTTACTCCATTAACAATGGCCACAATCGTAAAAACTGTCTTTAAAAAAACCATTTAGTCCACATGTATGTAGCTTTCAATAGAATGAAGAAGTTCTGATATATTACCCTCAAATGCCACGTAATGCAGCATGAGATCATCATTTGCTTTAATATTCTGCTATTTTTTTTTTTCAGGTTGCCTGAAAATCCTTCCTTTGTGTCAGTGAGTGCTACACTGCTTTTAATGCATAGTACACGCTGCGATCTTTACTGCAGTGTTTATATTTGTTTTACATTTATTGTAACTCAAAAATGCGATTTGCAATTTATTTCTTCTCCAAAGGATACTCGGTCTGTTTTAGGCATCCCGTATTTCCTTTCCTTCCCACCTACCTCCATCTCTGTCCTCTACCTCTCTTCTTTCATCTCCTCCTTTAATCAAGCATCTGATCACAGGCCCAGGAGGATGAGGGATAATGAGATTAGGCCTGTACATGTTTACACATTCTGATTTACATTGAGCCTTCCCTGTCTTTCTCTGTCTGACCCATATTTCTCCATATCCCTCCTCCGTGTTTTTGCTTTTCATGTCTCCAGTCGTTCCTCTCGGGCTCTCTATCCTTCCCTCTTTATACGCCTTCCTTTTGCTGCAGTATTGATGCGGATATACATTGTTAACTAATCATCAGTAATGTTATTTACTCTGTACCAGTGAGGTTTAAATCCCTGCACAGCTGTATTTGATTTTTGTACAAAGACTGATCCTATGTCAGTCTGTCAGTCATCTGTCATTTAATAGGGTCCTCAGTGCATCTTCCCTTCACATCACTTCCTAATTTGAGAACAAGAGAACCACTTGATTTTTGTACAATAGAGTTATCCAAACTGGGAAAACATTTTTATTGTGGCAACTACTTAAATAATGTATAAAAGGATTTACCAATCAGTCTTATACAGGAAGCATAAGGTTTTTGTTACTGGATCAAAAGTATCTTATCTGAAGAACATCTGGATCACCCAGGAGACGTGGCATACTTTTTTTTATATCCATATCTGATGAGATATGTTACTGATAACAGTTAAGAAATGCTTCAGTTTCGCATTCTTTAAAGATTTGCTCTAAGACATGTCGTGACATGTAGTGAAAATACCACAAAAAAACAAAACAAAAAAACTTATTTTAAATTGACTTGGTTGTTATAAATATAAATACCTGAATGTATAATATTTCTAAGAACAGACACTTAACTAAAGTATGATCAACTGAATAGACAAAATCATTAATTCAAATTTTAAAACTATAAATTATTTTTATTAATCTGAGAGGACTTTTTATTTCAGATGGAAGAAAAATTCAGGCAATGATACGGTAATGTTTGGTGTGAAATAATCTGGTATTATACTCATAAAAATCTCACATTTTGCTTTCTCCCTTGTTTCTCAAGTCTTTTCTACGCTCCACTAGGTCACCACAAAGTAAAATGTGTAATATTGATGGCTCTGCGACAGACATCAGCACCCGAGTAATATAAAAAGGGGAATTTGGGACCCACTAACAGCAAAGAGCTAATGCCTTTGCATCCGTGTTGCACTCTGTTTGACATTAATGACAACAAACATGAACAAGTCGTGTTCTGTGGGAGGAAAAAAACCAAACTTGGATCACTGTGATACAGTGTGCTAATAACACATCACTAGTATAATGTTAAACCAAAACACAACTTGTTGCATCATTGGATTAAAATACAGCAGCTCCCTTGATCCTACAGATTCTGACAGCTGCCAACGAGGTGCACGTTCCCAAACCGAGCAGCTACTCAAGCAGAGAACACCAATGTGACATTAGGGAAACATATTTTTAAAGCTGGATTTGACTCGGGATTCTCTTTAAAGGTCTCAGACAGCCATATTAATATGAAACCCCGTCAGATGAAATTAGCTAAGTGTTAACAGTGCTGTCATAAAACACTGGTACGGCTTACAAAAAGGATAGTTGTCACGTACTGTGATTAAAATTATAATTTTTTTTAATGTAGTTTTTTCTATTTTTAGCTTTAACTACTATTTTTGTTAAATATTGTGGACAATGAAAGGCAGTAAAACCCCTTGCTTTTGGCTTTAATGTTCATTTCACACAGCCTCTTTTGGAAAGAGGGCTGTTTTAGTTCAGTCAGCTCTTCCTATAATGCCCATATCGGCTTTTTATTTCACGCTACCATCTCTCTCAATCAGACATCTTTCTCTTTTGGCTAAAATGGTTATGCCTGTTGATCCTACAGTGGAGTCCAAAAGTTCCTGAATGCATCTGAATTCTGCATTCTGTACAACAATATCTAATATATTAGAAATGCATTAGTGGCTAGATAAGCACTATAATTATAACAAATAGTTGTAAGTGGCCATAACCAACTATTTAACTATTTAAAATCATAGTAAAAATATAAGGTCTATTTAGTGTCATTGCAAATTTTACACAGTAAACACCACATTTAAAAAAAAAAAAATTTTCTCAGTAGTACCGCTGATTTCATAAACTGATGATAAACTGTGTATCACGTGAATCACTAATGCTCATCTAAAAGAGCTTGTCAAGAATGTGCTAGTTTGTTTTTCCTCAATCTATGTTGGTTGCAAGAAAGTCGTAATCACTCCTAAGTTTGCTGTCTGTCCAGGAACAGCCTGTATTCGACTCCAAATTGTCTTGGTGTGGAGCCAGAGGCTAAAGACACACATGTACACACAGCTGCTGCGATTCAAGCGACACAGCATTATAAGCTTTGTTTTAGCGAGTGGTCACTATGCTTTCATTTTACTTCACACAGCTAGCTCACGTCTAGTCTGCTCATACCAGCTGTAGTTAAGACGGGTGAAATCTGCAATATTTACATCAAATGAAATCCAGGAGGTAGTGCTTCTGGAAAGTAATTACGTTAAGTCAGCATATCTACTTTCAATGGATGTGATTTGGCAGCGCTTGTAGAGACAGTAAACAATATCCATTAACATTTGGCTAAATCACCAGAAGAATTATATACAGTGTTTAACCGGGAGGTTCATGCTCTCTCCTCAACAAACATAAAGTGCTGACATTTGAAACCCAAAACAACTCCAATTCTCTAATTGAAACCTTTTTACATTTCTTAAGGAAAAACAGCATCCTTGGCGATAGCTGTGTGAATGTGAAGACGGAATATTTTCAGCCTGCCTCTATTAGTGAAAAGTATCAGATATGAGATGGCGTGACTAATGGAAAGCTGATGGCGCAATTCTACGCCCAGCAACTGATTTGTTTACACCCTCTGAGTATTTATTGATCTGTTTACGCTGGCCTGATTTTTAAGTTGGCAATAGGATGCCCAGAAGAAACCATTTTTAACTTGAGTTATGAGGTTAGTGTTGCTATAGTATTGCAAGAGGACTGATGCATTTGTTGTCAAGTGAAAGAGAATTTCCTGAAAATATTCACAGTACTGTACAATATCTCACTAGGTTGAGAGTGAGGAATTGTAATCAACCACATAATGATTACAATTCAGTAACTTCTATGGTTACTGTGCAGTGTGTATATATTTATACACCCCCAACACAAAGACATTCACGTGGGCACAGAATGCTAATAACACTGCATCACTCTCTAGAGTTGTCTGCACTGGGACAAAGATTCCCATGTTCTGAAGGGAACAAAGGTTTTTATGTCTGTGTGAGTGAGTGTTTCTCCTGATCACTTCATGTTGCTGCAGTACACAGACAGGCTGGTGCTGTACAATAAGTCCCTGATGAGCTGTGGTGCTGGGAGTGGAAAAAGGAAGAGAAGAGCTGATGCATTTCCTCTGGACACACACTGTTTGAGGGTGTTGCTGATTTGTCATGCAAGTGCGCACTTCGAAGTATGTTCATGTAACTGATGCACATGCGTACACACGCACACACCAATACACCCACATAGACACACGCAGACACACCACAGGCATTGTTAAATTCTACTGTAGATGGTAACTTGATATGTAATAAGTCCCATGCATGGGCTAGGGCAGCACAATAGTGAGGCCAAGTCTCCAGTGGCTGGTGTGTTTACTGTCCAAGGCAGCCTCAGTCATCTAGCCTGCCCTTATTCTGTCACTGGCACTTTGTTTTTCATATGAATTTTCATTTTCTGAGAAAACCATCTCTATTCAAATTAAACACTGCTTCATTTAACTTTTTTCCATTTAAGTATTTGGTGTTTAATATATTTTTGGGGCATATAGACCTTTTTTTTTTTAGATAGGATATTGCAAAGCAGCCAGGAAAATGGGGAGAGATAGTGGGTGGTCGAAGGCACCCGAGCCACTGCAGTGAGGACCATAGCCATTGATACTTGGGCCATCTGCTCAACCAGGTGAGCTCTAGAGATCTCCACATCTCCATTCCTTTCTAGTGTTCGAGTAATTTTCATTTTACTGTTTCATTTCAGAATCATGTCCCGTAAAGTTATCAATAACTTCCCTCCTATATGTAAGTAAACTCAGAACCCACAGGTGGATGGTAGGTGGAGGTGGGGCTGTTATATGAATAGCAGTCAGTAGCATCTAGTGATTTTTACATAAAGGCAAGCAGAGACCATGCATCAAAGAGATAAACTGAACCAGATGTCTTGTATTCCTATATGCTGACACCCTCTCTGCATCTTGTAGCACTCTCCCTGGACACATTCACACCGCACATACGTTCCTGGCTGAACACTTGGTTCACTCTTTACAAAGGGAGTAAAAATACTAATGAAAACTTACGGTGTATTATCAAAACAACTGGTAATTTAGTCAACAAGTTATTTTTCATAGATGCCAATCTGATGGTGGCAGAACCTGCACCTGCCTGTTCAACTTGCCTTTTTTATTAGACCAGATATGGTAGAAGTTGATGATCGCTCTCTCCATCAAGGCTTTCATTGCTAATGTGCTAAAGGAGTTATTAAATGTTTCTTCTACATCACTCATGTTGGCCAGCGTGGATAGTAAGAGAAACTTACTTGTTGATCAAACACAGTATAGTTTGGTGATTTAGTTGCTACTGTTTTGTGCAATAATGCACAGATTACCGCAGTGAAAGCAGAGTCAGGGACAACTTGTCTAGGATGCTGGTGACCTGTCAGTCTTCTGCCTAAAACCATCCACACCTTGCATGCAAACAGCTAAAGTAAAACATAAATATATAAATATAAATATAAATAATCTCAACTAGAAAAGTTCCAGCTTTTGTTAATGGGACGCAGACACATCCATAAAAATGAGAGAAACTATAAAGTCTAATGGCTCGGAGTCACGCTAGCTTCAGGAGACAATAACTGTGGCCATAACATGGAAGTAATTTAAAGGATGGATGCAAACAGGCAACATGAAATGCTTTAGGGAAGACATTTTTATTTGAGATGTAAGGCAACAAATCTCTTTCACTTTGGTTGGTTTTAAATGATGTCTGTTTTTAAATTTCACAAGGAAAGTACTGCTGCCTTGCTTGCCCTGATGGAGCGCCATTCATAGCAATTATAGAGGTAGCTGCAGCACATGGGAGAAGAAATGTGACCATGTACTTAAAACTTCTAATCATAAAAGTGCAACAATAAGCATTACAGAGAAGGTGTTGTGACTGCAATGGCAGGCTCAAGCTATCTATATTTGGTCAAGGACTAGCGGTTGTATATTTGCTGATACAGTTTCTATAATCACATGGGAGTGTGGTGTAATAGCAAGTGAGTCTCAGTGGCTCATGGAAAAACAGGAAAATGGCTTGTAACAAAATATCAATAACAATCCCTTGACCACTCACGGCACATGAGAAAAGACCTTCTTTACACACACTCTAAGTAACTGTACATTAGTGCTTTCCAGCCCACAAATTGCTGAGTTCATTTAGAGTACTCAGTGCTAAAGCTGCCTTCTGTGCAGATGACTGCCACTCACACAAAATTTAGATGTCTACGTGGTCAGTGAGCAAAGACAGCACTGACGGGTGCCTGGGGCTGGATCCAGGCTTAGTCTTTGCAGTCAATCAGCCAACTATTCTGTCAGGCTCAAAGGGTAAAAGACCTATTAAAATCCAAAATACCTCTGCTGGGAATTAAACTAATATTCACTTTTAGCTTTCTCTAACCACGTGCTCTAGAAAGAGTTTTTTCTTCTTTTTTTAAAAGAATTTCAAATATACCCATACAGGGGATTTAGATAAGGGCGAATAGGAATTATGCAATAATCACATTTATAAAAGTAAAAAGAATATTTTTCCCAGAGGCTCAAGTGTCTGTTGGAGGACGGTGGGGACGGTTAGGAGGTTCAGGTTGGCATGTGTGCATCAGTGACCTTATATCAACCTTACAGTCCTTATAGCAAGAACAGGCCTATGACTGATATCATCTGACAGACTGTACATAAACTATAACCAGATCTGATCCGTGGTGACAATCCTATGCTCTGAATATGGCAGCGTGCAGAAAAAAGCTTTCTTTAAGTGGACTCGCTTGTGTATTATGGTCAAATTCTGTATCAGAAAGGCAGTGTTAAACTACACTGAAGGAGGCAGTGTTATGGATATGAGTAATACATATGCATTGACTGGTCCTTTTAATATTTTAATTAAAAGGGAATTCATTTACATTTTAAAGGAATAATATACACACTCTAATGATATTATCAGAAGGTGGGAGAATATTAAACTAGCTTTCATAGTCTAGTCATGGTCTAATTTGATTTGCTCTGATAGTCTGCTCAAACTACAGTAAGCTAGCTCAACAGCTTAAGTGGAAAATGAGCTTTCCAACTAGCTTATCATTTAGCCTAGTGGGTTTTTTTTGGGGGGGGGGGGGTTAAATAAAATGTAGTAAAAATAAAAAAAAAACCTTTCTTGAATACCAAATCAATTTTTCTCCCCAACTATCCACTATTTATGTTCTCTAAATGACAGAAAAAGAGGAAAAGTCATTGATGCTATCAATAGAAGCCCCATGAAATGTTATATATTCTATAGATGATATTAGTCTAGAGTTATTAGACCTAACGGTACAAGTTAAAACATATATTATTCACTGCCCGAGTTATTAAAGCAGGGAAATATAAAACTATATACACTGCTGAAGATGAACACAGTGAGGTAAACCATCCCCAGATGACACTGAAGAGTGACTGCTCTGCCCCAGACGGCCCAAACTCAATTTAACTTGTGCTTTTACACTGTTTCCCAATCATAACAAAATCTGATGACTTTCTTTGTATGCATGATATTTAAGTTTCCAATTCATCTTTGTCTATTCAAACCATATTAATTTACTGACTTTTTCGTTTTAAATAATGCTGTTTACTCGCTGGTTGCTTTATATTTTAAAAATCTGAATTTAAAACCAACTGGTTGGGTCATTAAAAAGCTTTATGCTATCTCTTTTATCAAACTAAATACCATTTGACTTGTTTGTCCGGTAACACCACCTTGACACCACAGTGACAATCCAGTATCTTGTTGAAAATCAAGCCAAGATAGATGGATAGACTCTGCCTTATAGTGCAGAGCACATGAGCTGAATGACACTCGCTGGCCAGACGCAGACACAAGGACAGGCTTTGGGGCAGGCTGTTATTAAGACAAGAAAAGGCTGGACATCTGTGTTTGTAGATATAGTTAATGTAAACAGACGGGTAGCAAACCAGCTCTTAGACGCACTGTGGTATCACTTGTTGACAGTCAGAGAACACACCTGCTTGTCAGGCCACACCTTGTCCGATACTATTTACCAAAAGCAGCCTTCCTGTTCTGTTAAGCCACAGATTTTTCCCTATGCTATTACTCTGGAAGACAGCTGTTATGTGTTTTTTTTTCTATTTCAGAAATCTGACTGTAAGACCTGAATCTTAGTTGCTTCTTACTTAGCTTCATGCTTCCTTTGATAACAGTCGGAAAAAATGTTGCTATTGTCTTAATCATTAACCAGATGAAAAACAGTTGCGGTGGTGGAAGTAACTTTTCAGAGCACGGCATCCTTTGCGTGTAGTGTTTCTCTCTCGCGTTCTCTTTTGTAAAGCACTGAATAACATTTACATCAGTATTACATTATTCTGTTTTCACCTGTGCCTGTCATTATAGGGCAACCTCAGTATGTGTGGACACAATGCAGAGAGCAGCACACAGGAAAGAAATGGTATTACAAGCAGTGTTAGGTCAGACAGGTGCAGGACATAGCTGGCAGAGGGAAGCAACCACATAGGAGAGAGCAGCCTGCTGGAAAGGTCTGTAGAACCTCTTAACCTCTGCATTGTTTCCAAGCCCACAGACACACATATCAAAGCAGCAGAACACACACCTGCAGGCACAGACAGCACACCCACCTCTTTGGAACAAAGTTAGAGCAGTATCTGGCATATTTTTGGCATGCGCTTCTCCCATGTGTATGATGTAGAAATATGAAAGCAATAGCCCAACAATAATATGGGATATATAGAATTAAGCAGGAGACACACTGCATGATGCAGGGGTGTTACTCAAATTACAACACTGACTTTTCTTGGGGTGGCCTCACAAACACACACACTGAATCTTGTAATTAATCCAGGAAATGAATGTGTGATACATCCATTTTCACGAACCACTTTTGCTCAACTTGAAATCTATGAATATTCTAATTGCTGCCTTTAGGCCTTTTTGCAGTCGAACTTGGCGCTACTTATTGATAACAATGAAGGATGCGCGATATTTAATATCTGGGGTCTGCTTTTATTACTCGGTGTTGCATCATTTTAAAGAATTTTTTTTTTTTTTTTTTTTTTAAATGAAGCGTGATTGTGGGCATTAATTCAATCGCCGTGCAGGCTGGAAATAAAAATGCCATCATTTGTAACTGCCTTACCCGTGTATGACCTGATTGTCTGACCCACTGTTACTGGGCAGGCAAGTTTGCTTCTTGAATCGACAGTTTGTTATCACCGTGCCCACTCGGGCTTTGATCTGATTATCCAATAAAATGTGTAAAACTGTGACGCGTGGTCTGCCGTTGGAGCGCACACTCAGTTAGTTATTAGACGTGTTACTACTGGTGCCCAGAGCTGTTCAGTTTAACGCACTGAAGCTTCTATCTCCTGCCTTTTGCTTTTTGTATTGTACGAGTAGGAGGAGCCGCTTTCCTGTGATTGTCTGCTTCCCTCCCATCTGTCTTTCTCTCTCTCTCTCTCTCGCTCTCTTTCCCTCTCTCATTTTTCCAAAGTTGAATATTCCAATTGCCTGGG
>VUQG01045278.1:157193-214189 GCA_015106755.1 Etia nguti | reverse complement strand
AAGTTCCTTTTTTTTTTTTTTTTTTTTTTTTTTTGTCTCTGTGTCACTTAACAGGAATGCAAACATTTTCAACTAACACTAATGGCATTCTGATATAAGCAAGTGCTGTATTTATACATTACAGATTACACATAGTTGTGTGGTGGTGCAGACTAAACAAAACAAGGGTGGGACTGCGACCTGTCGTGTTGACCTGATCTGTGTGTAAGAACACTAGATCTAAACTGGAAAAGGAGAGCTCAGCTAAGCACAGCTGAGGAGAAGGTGGCCAATTTTCATCCACACTAGTTAACAGTCAGCTGCCTATGTTGGTACAGATGTTTCCTATGATCTCACCTGCTGGCACCAGGATCCACAAATTGGGCCCAGTTCTGACGTCATGCTGTCCACCCAAGAGGCCTGTCTATTGGGTAAAGTGTTCCACACCTCCTGTCTTTTGGAAACAGAAACTGTGGACGTTGTGAAGGTGTAGGCTTCTGCCCAGGGAATGACATGAGCCGGGGGGGGAGTTAAAAGTCATATGTGAACAAAATGCTTTGAAGATTTTCTGGGTCTTTTTTTCTGTTATAGTAGATTATGGAAGATACTTATTACTAGATACTAGTTTTTGAAAGTTCTTCTGGTTTTCTTTTGATTTCTGTCTTTTTTTTAACTTTACAGCAGCATAAAATTTCCACCGTCTTTCAGGTGTCATTGCATTAGAAGCTGTTTTCTTCAAAATTTCAAACTGTTCCAATTGTTCTGGAAACTTGTAACACAAATTCTTGCGCTCTTCACTTCGTGGCCATTTAACTCAGGTGTATTGCTTGCAATAATGAACAATATCATCTCAGCAGCACAAGCCCGGATGCAGCTGTGATAAAAATAGAGGGATTGGAAATGGAAATGCAGGCGGAGAGAGGGAATAACTATAAAGAGAAAGATCAAGAAGGTAGGTGTAAACAGGAGGAGGCATGAAAAAAGATTTTTGAGCCGCGAGGTTATTTGGGGGTTTCTGGGGAGGGTTCGTAGCCGTACAGATCAAAGAGCAAAGACAAAAAGTTAAGGGGGTTAGAGGAGGGAGGAAAAAAACTCGACTGACTCATGCACTCACATATAGACACGTACATAATTCTGTCATACACAGTGATCCGCCCAGCAGGTGCTTTTAAGGAACACCTTCCTTCTTAAATGAGTTCTTTTCCTCTCTTGCTGGCTGATCTTTAGGAATGATTGATGTTCTTTAGAACCTCTGCAAGAGATTATCTGCCACTGTTTGCAGGAAAGGGTTTATTTAAAAACTGCTAGTTACTTAGAATATAAAGTTGCTCCACTGAAGCTGACCATTTTATCTAGAGCCAGCATAATTATAAGTGGGAATTTCTTTTGACTGATTTTTAAGTCTCCTGGCCATAGGTTCAGTTCCATGTTGCTATAGCAGTGGGTATTGTTAACCTTCCCAATTATTTTGTGTGCTTTTGCAGTGCCCTGGGGACTGGCTATTTTTAAAATGCCGGCAATGCTATTGTTTAACTAAATACCTATTGATCTGTGTCAACTGTGCTTGTGGGGCCACACTGAGGAGGGAATGTTGTTTTGTTTTCACAAACAAGTTACTCGGAATGCTTCAGATTTTGCGAGCACTAACTCCATCTTAGCTCAGGCAAGTCCAACCTTCCAGGAAAGACGAGGCTCATTTCTATTTATAATAATTGATAGTAATATAGACTTTTATAGACTCTGACCTAATGACACAGCGAATGTGTTTTTTTATAATAAAGCTATTTAAGTTGTCATTTTTGCAAAATCTGCGCAGTATTAGAGTCTGATCAATATAGAATTTTAAAGACTAGTACTATATTTGGCAGTATAAAAATCTGATGTATCAGCCAGTATATCTTTTTTTTTTTTCTTTGAGAAATGCAAAACATTTCTTACGTGTCAGTATTTATTTCCTTGTTTACGCTCTGCCAGAATGCTCAGATGAGCTGGTTGCGCTGTTTGTAGCATTCCAGGAGCAACGGGGAAGTTGCAGGTTGCCCTTTGTTGGAAAAACTGTGCAATGTCAACACCCATAACATGCTTGAAGGGTGTTTCTCCCATGTCTTTTTTTTAACGTTTTCATTTATCTGTCATTATAAATGCAGTTCTACTAAGGTTTCATTAACAACTAGAAAGGGTACGGTGGAGGTAAACGTGAGTGCTGTCGCACATTCCTGAACATCCCAGTGTTACATCACATTGTTAGTATTTTCCTTTTTGCGAGCAAAGTTGACTGCTTAAGTTTGAGAGTGACTACTCTGCACTGCAAATGAGTTTGCAGTGATTATATGTTGCATATCATTGCAGCATCATTGTTGGTACTGCTGCAATCAGCAAGCTCAGATCTGCCTTTTGACAGTTGTATTGTGATATACACATTGGCAGCCTACAACATTTCCCATAAATATTTCACAAGAGATTAAGGAAACTAAATTTATCAAACGGCTGTCAGGGCTCATCCATTGTGCTATTAATCAGCATGTCTTTTCACCCTTAACAATAATAAGATTTCCCATCTTGAGAATGAACAAATGATCGCTTATCAGTGATAAATAGAGCTAATCAAACAAATAGAGCTATAAGCTGCTGACATTTCAATGCATGGAGCATGCTGAGCAAATCGAACAGCAGCCAAGGAAAACAATGGCTCATATTCACCTCCCCCTCAAAGGAAATGCCAAACATTACAGTGCTGTATAAATAGAAGCATCTGACTTTGTAGAGCGTGATAGAGGACAGGAACCCCCTCCCTGAGGTCACAGTCATGGCAAGGTCTCCCACCTCTCCTCCCTTCTCTACTCTCCGTCTTTATTGCTCTTTTTGTTTTCATTCTGAGTGAGTGATTTATTTTTGTTCTGATTTCTTTTGACCTCACTGTGGGTTTTTTTTTTTCTTTTTCATATTTTTTTGGTTTACTTCTGTAGTTCCTTTTTCTTTCTCCCTCACACCCAGCAACCATGAATAACTGAACATCCTAGTAACACTTTACAGACACCTCCTGGTTTATTAATGAGACTATCTACTACAGTAGAACTGGCAAATGGCCCTCCAGGATGCATTATGTTTTGGGGGAGTGTACGGACTTTGAACTAAGGTGACCCACGCAGTCTGTTCTCACTGCAATTGAGTTTAACGGTCATGAAAAACTTCCCGTTTGCATTTAGATAAATGCAGCTTATGCACATCTGGATAAACAGGGCCCTCCAATGTGCAGCATGCAGTGTCGCATTAAAGGCAGCACTTCTTTCGCTTCTTTCAGTACAGAGGAAACAGAAAAAATCAAATCATTCTATTTGCCATTTCACATTGAAAGAAAGAGTGATCCTTAAAACAAGGTTAGTTGCTCTGTCTGTAAGTGATGGGGTTATGGATGATTCAGCTGAGATAACTCCAACAGGTCTTCAATCTGTACTACCTTTTGAATCAGGCGTATAAATGTATTTCCTTCTGTTTGCAGGCTCCACAAACAGCCTGAAAGACCGAACCCCAGCTGCTGGTCTCGGCAGATTTAGGAAACTGCATGCACATGTGGCAACACATAACCACAAGGACACACACATTCACCAGAAAGGCATTTTCTGTTTGGAGCTTTGTGTTTCTTTATCTCAGTCTTATCATGACGCACTGCCAGAATCTGTAGCTGTAGCTGCAAGGGTATAGTTTGTTCTCCTCCTGAAAAATGTTGGTTTTTATCTTGCAAAATTACTAATTTGAAGAGGAGAGCAGCTCCAACTGTGATTTTCAAGTAGTCAAATCCATTGTAGTTCAATAGGACAGCTTATTAGTATTATTTTTTTTTCCCTTAGAGAGATTTCTTAAGAACAAAAGCTGTCATATAAGCTGTCAGGACTTATTGACCCGGGTATCTGACTACTAGAATCAATAACACCAGCACGGATAACATCATTTACTGGTATAGCTTGACAAGATGTTGATAAAGTGGCCGGCACCTTACGAATCACTTATCCTTCTCATTTAGAGCACAAATAGTATGAGCTTTAAGCTGTCAGCTGTTTTCACAATGGGAAAACTTTTCACAAATATATCGTCAATCTTCATACAGAGGCCTATTGTTTTCTTGACAGTTTTTCCAGTCTCATATAGGTATACAGGGGCCAAGAATGCAATTTCCAGCATAAAAGATCCTCTTTTCAGAAGCTCAGTGTGTCGCTTATGTGGTGCGTAGATTGCTTTTTCACACGATGTGAAGTAAATTACCATATTTATAGAAAATTCTAGTAAAAGGTAAGCCATTAACTTGGCGCTGTGCTGTTGCGCACATATATATACACACACACACAGAGTCAAATAAAAATATAGAAAAATTGAAGCAGAATTGGTGTCAAGTGTTAGCAGAGGCAAGTTTGTTTGCTTTCCAGCAGACAAACTTGGAACAACAATAGATTTCCTTGGATTCTGCATTGTGTGCCTATGAATCATTCACTCGTTTGCGTCATTTTCGCTTCATGAATGCATGTATGGGGCATTGTTTCACTTCAAAATATTCATTATTGTGGATTGCTGGTAAGTCCTAAAAGATAAAACAGAGCTGTAGCTCTTTCACAGTGTTCCCGGTGAACTGGCTTTGAAAATGTTACCTAAAAAGAAAGTATATTTCTGAATTTAAAACTTTTTTTAAAGTAAGGCAGGAAGAAGAGAGTGTTGAAACTAAATAACCGAATAAAACAGTGAGGATAAGAAGGACCAGCTTCTTGCCTGATGAGCCTGATTGTCAAGGTCAGCCGTTAACAACATAAACACTTGCCGGTGGATTGAACCCTGCTTACTTATTATATTTCTGCTTTTGTTGACTGTTAGTGGTAACTCTGTTCTCTCTCTCTATTTCTTCTTTGCTCTCACCGTATGCTGCTGCGTCTAAATATCTAATAAGCTGTTCTGCCAACTTCTGATCCTTGGGTTTGTTCTCACCTGGGCAAATGCACATGAATAATGGAAGCAGCATGAAGAGAGGCAGGGGCCTGGTTGCTCTAGTGTTGTGTTGAGGCCTGATAAGGCTCTCTACCACAGCAAAAGAGCCTCAGAGAGCTGATGAGAAGACGTCTGACACTATTAACTTTATTACCCACAGGCTGCCAAGCTGTAACAGGCAGAAGTATTAAGCAGAGAGTTAAGGATAGGAGGTGTGCTCTATTCACTGTCACAACTCTGTGAAAATCTCATTTCAGTCTGCTTTCATGTATAAATACATTAAACCAATTAGCAAGTCTGGCTCAGGCTTGGACTTAACAAGAGTTGATTGTTTATTTTATTTTCAGTGTCTTGCATCAGTAAATGTCCTTCACACAATAGAGCCCTCATCAGCGCTCCTGACAGCAAACAAATATGGTTATGAAAATGAGCCCTGCTGAAACATGTGCACCCAGGGCACTCAACATTACTGTGGGTCCCAGCATTTTAACATATGGATAAAACAAGCACTAGTCAAACACTGATACTTCAGTGTAGCGTCTGATTGACAAAGTACACCACGTTAGGAGGCAGATGTTGTAGTAGTGGACTTTATTCCAGAATACAGGTGTTTGTATCCCATCTAGGACTCTTGTTTGGTTAGGCTTAGGTCAGAAAACTTATTGATGGGTTTAGGAGAAGATTATGGTTTGGATTAAAATGCAAAATTGTTTTAGTTTCTTCATAAGCACTATGACAAGTTCCTCGACAGTGACAACACCAGCAAAGAACATTTGGCTCTCGTATCACTGTGTCTTATTCCTAACATTATGGGACTATTCTAGTCTGTAATGCACGGGGTCGTTTGACAATCTAACGCTGTGTATTTTAGGCTCTACAGATTCCCCTCTCCTACAGGTAGGTGAACAAATGATAAATCCTAAAGAAAGGTAATAAATCAGCTTGATAAAAGTGTATAAGAACAGGAAATGAAAAATAAAAGTTAAACTGTATTAAAAAACACTTTTGCCTAATTTTCTGCAACTATAAAAATACATTTGTAATATACAGCATTTTGACCTTTTAGCCCTATTTCTTCCTCTTCTACACACAAAGACATGCTTTGCTGACAAACAAATGTTCTATATCTACATAACATGTTATTGGTATATGCTGTTGTTACTGATGATAAATTATACCAATGCCTGCAACTTAATTTGGATGCCATTAAGCACATTAATAACTAAGCCTAAACACCGTTTTTCGATTCTACCGGCTTAATTTATGCTGAAATGCTGGCACTATTATGACTTATTCCATAAAGTATTAATAATGAGTTTCCACAAGATCCACCGAGGGTTAGTGAGGTGAACTGTGATAACCTCTTCTCTGAGTCCCAGGCACATTTTCTCAAACAAAGGACTAACATTGGTAAACTGGGAATGGAAAAGTTAACTGGTAGTGAGCTGCTGCCCTTACTGGTGCCCTGTGCAGGCTGAATTTGAGGCCTGACAGGTGCTTGATAAGATATTAAAAAATGATTCAAATAAAAAAATATTTGTATTGCATTTGAGCCAAATTTTGACATTAAAATAATTGCTGTGTAGTATGCACTTTGTAGATGTAGGCTCTTTGCTGAAAACGTTTACCAGTCTGCAAGAGATAGACCCACGGAGAAGTGACGTAGATTTATTTTGAAACTAGTTTTGGAGTCGTAGCTGTCTCAACTGTAGCAGTGAGGGGGTTACGTTTAAGTCCGTCTGCTCAACTGTACTGAATGTGAAATGGAAACACCAGCTTGGCTGGATTACTGTTTACATTCTATGAATAGGAATCACATGTTTGATGAAACCGGCCTGCTCCGAGGTCTGCTGCAGAGAGGAAAAAGCAGGAATGAAAGGGAGGAAGAGAGAGGAAAAACTGAGCCCGTGGAGGTGGGCGGAAGAGTGAGAGCAGAGGAAGAAGGGATGAAAACATGAAGGAAAAAAGATAAAAATCAAGGCTGGACTTAATGGTCTAAACATTTATTATTGTCCCAAGAAGAAGCTCACTGAGGCACGCGGCATGTGTTGCTTGATCCCACTTATATAATCATATGTACAGTTTTGGTGTGTTCAGGTCAACTTGAGGGCTCTTACATTTGGAGCTGCCGTATTTCCTTTTTCTAAAATAATGAATACGTCTCTTGATTTCTGGCACAAGTCATCAGTAACCGGTCATGACATGTGTCTTATGCGTGGGGTATTTTTTGACCTTGTTAAAATTAATTGCCCACTAAAATGTCAGCATTTCAGTCGAACTAATGCAACTGAATTCCACTGAATCCACTCAAACAAAGTCCTGTTTCTTTTTGGTTTAAATGCTTAGCTGAGGTGATTATGGTAAATGCCATGGGAAGGGCCTGAGAGTTGTGTTTGCTAACACTGCCACTAATGAAAGCATTCATACAGCCGTGTTATGTTGGGTTGCTGTTTTCCGTCCTGCTAATTTGTGCACGCTCGCCGAAGAGTGTGGGGCTTTGTGATTTAGCGTCGCACAAACAGGCCAGCCATTCTCTGTAAAACACGCGTGTTTCCTCCAGGCGTGACATTTGGTTACGCCGTAAAAGTCATGAATGAAATGTCCTTGTTGAAGTGAGAAGGGCACTATGCAGAGCCAGAGAGAGAGAGAGAGATCAAGCTTCCACCTTGTTGTGCCACGTTTAAGCAATTTTCCTGCTCCATATAAATTTCAGACTTCATTTTCCTTCCAAAACTAAAGTATAATTTTCTGCGATGGACTGAATCACACGAAAAACATATTATTTATCATCTAGCTGCATTAAAATACCATAAGTGGCAGTAATACCACAAACACGGGTGAAAGGTCCGGGTCATTGAGTCAGATTAGCCGAGCTGATGCCGAGAATGCCTTGTAGAAGGCACCCACCTGTCTGTCAAAGCAGCCACACACGATAATATATAACTTTAAGCCTCCTAATGCAATTCAAATGGGTAACTTATCAAACTATTCACCCTCCTCCACTTTGCAGTGAGCTTGAACTTTTCTTCCTCCTACTCTTTTTCTGAGCAGTATAAGTGATTAGCAAAAGGGTTTTGAGAACCATTTCTAATCATTAGGAACGTTTTGTGTGACGTGACAGCATTGTTGCCATGCACATGTTGTGGGGTTTGTTTTTTTTTTTCCTTTCTCCAGCATCCCACGGGGATAAACATGCCAGTGTCTCACGGTGTGTTTTCTAAAGCCCTTCCAAAAGGAAGACCGCTGAACCCCTGGTGTTGTTGTTTACTGCCGTCTTGCTCTCTGGAGCCTCAAACCTCAACCATGTGATTTTTCTGCTCCGCTTCCTTTTGCTGTGATAAGCCTGTGATCGACAGCCTCTGGTGATAGATAGATAGATTCAAGGGACACTTATAGTACAGAGAATAGAGGGAGTGCAGGTAGGGGATTGTGTGGGGGTGTGCGGGTTTTGTAAACACTGTCAATCTGACAATGAAAAGTGGCGATTCACTGCAGATTGTCACAGTGTGTCAGTTGCATCAGTGAAAGCAGCTTGCACTGGAGTAGGAACCGAGAGCTAGAAGAGCATCTTATTATGTTTTTATATATATATATATATATATATATATATATATAATATATGTTTGATTGCATCTGTCATTAGCATGTTTTCTCTCCATATTTGCAAGGAGCTGACGCTCTGCTAGATTTGAGTGACACCAGAAAGTAGCATCGTTATAAACATAATAACGACCGCTCGTCTGTGGTGTCCACATCTGTCTCTCATTCTGCTCTCATTCTCAAAGAACATGTTTGATAGATGTCTAGCATCTGTCTCGCTCGCGCCTTTCCTTTGTATCTTTATAAGTGCTGCAGTGGATATGCACTTTTGCCCTTAGAGGAAAGGTCTACGTGTGGTGATTGTTGTTATCTATTACCCCCTCTTTCCATCATCATCAAGTGTCCATTAAGCTCCCGTTTTGGCTCTGCAGCTGTGCTGCTACAGTTCACGGGGGAGCAATTTAGTTTTTACCAGTAAATTGTTTGTACAAGGATAATCATCTTTGTTCCGCAAGTGTCATCTCTCCATACTGATGCGTGAAACCTGAGCTTTTAAATAAACAGCCTCCTTTATTGTTTTAGTGTAAGATTATGAAGCGACATAAAGCGAGCATGATGTCAGTGGTTGCTATTTTGGGGCATTTCTTTCAGGTTATGTCTTCTCCCACATGAACGCTAGACATAAACGCGTGGGAACAGGTTTTACGTATATGTAGATGAAAAATTCAGTCTGCCTTTAAACAGGTACTAAATAAAATGGTCTCTTCAGGCAGATTAATGAGTCATCAGTCGTGTCCATTTTTTCGTTTTCTCTTTTTCATTCACTTCATTAATAAAAGCTCTGAGTAAGACCAAAAGATTTTGCTACAACACGCACTACAGTAGATCAGGATAAGTGCCTTTCAGGTTTGTGCCTTTGTGCACATGTGTTTATTTGGGTTCGTGCGGTACTGTGCGTGTATGCCTGTGATATGAGTGTTTTTGTTGAAGCACTAGCTCAAGCTGTTCTCCTTCCAGATGGGACACTTCACCTTAACAAGAATGGCAGATGAAGAGAGACAACAAGACAGAGAGAGTTTGTGCTTGCAAATGTGGAGCTCTGGCTGTGTGTACTTATGATTTTGTGGATGTGTGTGTGCGTGCCAGCCTGTCTGCAGAGCAGCCGCCTTTACCATGAGGCTGGCGATTGAGTCCCTTAGTGACTCCCATCATAGCCAGCATTGTTTCCCCAGAGTGACATAGCTAAAGCTTAATGGGGCTGTTGATGGTGTGTTAAAGCTTGGTGTTAATTATAACACCATGCTCCGTTAAACACAGTCACATTAGCATCAGCATAAGGAACACTGCTGAGCTCTGTCCTAGGGAATAAAGTGACACTGCTGATTCAGTCAACAGTTGAATTAAACGTTGATAAAATATGCAGTTTAATGGTCATGCACTCATATGCAATCTGATGTGCTCAATAATTGAGGATTCAGACTCTGTTTTATGGATGTCACGGTACTAGAATTTCAAAGTCGAAACTGATGCCCAGGAACTTGTGCAATATTCAATCCTTTTATACCAAAAAGGGGAAAAACAATAAAAAAGTTTAGAGGTTTTTTTAAAGTAAAAATGAGATAAGGTTGTCTGACTGATTCTGGTGACTCTGCACTAGATTTCATTGCTGATCAAATCAGATTTAGCGAGCGCCACTGTTTCTCTGTAGTTGCTGGTAGACTTTTCTCAGCTTCAGACTGGGACTTTAAGAGAACATAGCACTTTTTAGATACAAACAACTGTTTGTCCGGTTAAATGAACACCATCTATTAATGTTACCGACAGGCAAGACTGATACCGTTTGCTGTGCGGCTCCCACTTTATCGTTATCATTTTATTACTACTTGAGCTGCTAGTGAGAGGAGGGACTGTGTGCCTGCTTGTCTGCAGCGGTGCAGTGTGAAACTGTATCATCTGGAGGAGGCCAAGGCAACACTGTTGGTGTCAATACTGTTGCAAATGAGTATCTAATCCAATTTGCTGTTAGTATTGATTAGTATCTGAAAACCAATTTTCTTTTGTTAGTTATTATACAGCTCTCTTGACAGATTTACATTCCTAAAGCATCTTTTCAGAGTGACTTATAGTTTATTTCTGTGAGAAAGGAACTGTGCCTGTTGTGTGACTTCTCCTTAGTTTAATTTGTCAAATACTACTGATGAAAAAGGATGAAATGCAGTAACAGATATCCTGATTGATTATATACTACTACTAATGATAATACCACTAATGTAGCTACGTAATGTTACTCTAGATTGTAACATGGTGAATGAAGCCAGAGTCATATGTTTGGGAGATTGTAGCACTAACAAAGAGACAGGAGGCAAAGTTGGAACGGGCCGAGTTGAAGGTGTTAAGAATTTCATTGGGAGTGAGCAGGATGGACAAGATTAGAAATGAGTGTATCAGGGTGATGGTGGAGGTTGAGCGGTTTGGAGACAAAGTAGAGAGGTAAGGCTGAGAGGGTTTGGACATGTGCAGAGGAGGGATACTGGATACACTGGAGGAAGGACGCTGAATATGGAGCTGTCAGCCAGGAGGAAAAGAGAAAGACCTCAGAGGAGGTTCATGGGTGTAGTGAAGGAGGACAGTGTGACAGAAGCACATGCTAGGTACAGGGCGACATGGAGGAAGATGATCTGCTGTGACTGATCATCTGTGCGTGTCTGTGCAGAGTCACCCTTTCCTGATGTTGATTTATACCACTGAAACGGTCAGTGCAGCTGATCTCTTGCTTACCCTGTGTCTGTTCTCAGAGCTAATCTGCTTTTAAAATTATTTACAACTATTCTGCATTAAGATTACTAGTAGAAAGTAATAAAACTTGTATATTTAATATTTCTTTCCAATCATAAATAAAAAGGTCAGCTGTGATTTGTAACTGGCTGTTATATATAGCGTCAAAGCTAAAGACTTATGTCTCATTTGTCATTTGATTTGCAAACTTGGGGCCAGCAACCTTCACTGCCATCAACAGGTTCTGGAAGTTGGAAATTGTCCTTAACTCACTGCATAACCTCCCCCCTACATCCCATTTCTCTAGATATTTCCAGTAATCTACTTTTTTTTGTTATCGACCTGATACGCTGGAGATAAATTTGTCCTGCTGTTGGCATGACAAAGCCAAACATTATGTTGGTGCACTCAGTGGTGCCTCGCTGCTAAGCGTGCTTTTTCTTTATACCAGATACAGCCAGGCGATGCGATAACAACCTCATACAGTACCTGATAAATAACAGCCAAGGTGAAATATTGGAGGAGGCTATTAGGTGCATGTACACGTGTAACTACAGCATACTCACAGATTCATACCTAAAATATATTTTCCCATACACGCTCAACTTATTCGCACACAAGCACAATGCCCTTTGCCTTTTATCAGCATAATATCTGCATGATTGGCTGAGGGCAGTTATTTATTTCTTTTCCAGATAATGAATTTTGTAACAAAGCAGCTGCATGCATATAACTGCTTTCTTCATCTGAGTGCCTTTCCCAGGCACTGCAACAACTGCTTAAATCATGTTTGCTTTCAACACAGCTCAGTGTTGGGGCATTGTTTCTGGTGCCGCAGAAGAGGTGGAGACTTTCGGGAGAGCAAACGAGTTTAAGCTTTTGAGCTCCCTTTTTCAGTTTGTTTTGTTTGTTTTTTGTTTTTTTTGGCTCATCTTCAGCTCTTCTCTTTTGCCGTTTCCAGAGATTAGGCATGGTTCATAATTTTACAATTCTGTAGAAATGATACTAATTGGACACTACCAAGTTAGAAAAGAGTCTTTGCACATGGATGTTGTTACACGTGGGCTGGGGTGGCCACAGGTCACTCCTCGATTCAACATGCTTTGACAGTAAGCTGTGAACTTTATTTTCCCTCTGGAGTCAGGCTTAACTGGTTGCATTCATAACAACAACTGATTTTAAATGCACTCAGCACAATGCAAGTTTTTAGGACATGAACTTGCTTCAATAACTTATTGACATTCATGTAATAGTTTCAATACAATCTGCTTGTTAGCCAGACCCTGCATGGTTTAGTATTTCCCACGTGAGGAACTCCTACTTTTCTTTGTCAAATTGGATGTGTAATACTTTTCTAAGCTTTTGCAGTTTACACTCCACCAAACCATCTATGAGGCTTTAAAAATATTCCCCCATGTTTCAAATAACATTGTTTGTATTGAGAAAGAGCCATCAGTGCTTTAAAAAGGCTGTTTGGCAGGCTGTGCTTAAAGTCACTTTTGTCAAGTGATAGTTATTAAGCCTGGAATTCTAGGAAAAACAGCAGGCGGAATGCTCCATTACTCAATAAAAGTACTGATAAGCACCTATTGTCAACACTCATGCTCATGAGTTTCATTCACAACACATTCTCACTTTTTTTTTTCTTTTTTGCAATGTTGGAGGAAGACTAAGGTAGATCTATCTAGATCTAACTTAGTCTCCCTTGTGATTCCTGACCTTTCTTCATAACGTGTTTTAGAGCATCATAATTAGTTACAACCTGCAGAACACCACAGGGGGAGACGAGGGCAGTCTTTTAGGAACAACCTTGCTCAGTGAAATTGTCACTGTCGGCTTCCTGAGGTTGCATGGTTTAATGCTGCAGTTTCACGGTGCCTGCCTTGTTTCTTTTTAAGGACAGAGAGCCACGGGGGAAGAGAGGAATGGCGGTTATTAGTGATTTCTCATGTCAGTGATTTTAAGGCCACCCAGGGGAGACAGCTTGATAGGCAGGACGCAAGGTGCTGAGATTTGAAGTGCTTGGAGAACAAGGAGGAGGATCTGAAATCAATTTTCTTGCTTCGCTGTTTTCACCGTTTGCTGCTGCGATCATGCGCTAAAAGTTAAAATTTCCTTGAAGTTGTTGCTTGATAAGTCAAGCTGATCTTACTATAAAAGCTACCAGGTGTCAAGGTGTTAAAGTCCTTCTACAAGTTTCTCTGTCCTCTGCTGCTGGACATCTGTCTCTCCTTTTCTCTGCTCTTCGCTCGATTAATTTTAACCTGTTCTTTTGATTTGGTCAGCCTCTGCCCGTCTTCTGTCTTTTTATTTAGCCATCTCTCTTTTCATATAGCTCTGCGAGAGGAATCGCATCAAAGGTTCTATTGAGGGAAATGAGTTATTGTGCAAGGAGAGGAGCTCATATTTACCAGCACATGGAAGTGTGTGTATTAGTGATGTTTTTGCTAAATCTGTGCAGTTCAGACAAACTTACCTGAAGCCACTCACAGCTAGCTCAGGGTAAATGGGTGAATGTGCTAGCTTATTGTGTTCTTGTGTGTATTTCTTTATGACCTGTTAAATAAAAAATTGCTTTAATTGTCTGTGCTTTAGAAGTAAAATTATCTCACCTTCCCTTGCTCAAGAAGAAATATAATTCCTAATGAGAGCCCTTTTTAACTGATAATATCTTCATTTATTCTTCACATAGGTAATTGGCCAGCTTCCGTGGGATTTGATGTCACCTTTAGATTGGTTCAACTGAAGATGGAAACACTGGAGTCTGAGCTGACCTGCCCGATCTGCCTGGAGTTGTTTGAAGATCCTCTGCTCTTGCCTTGTGCCCACAGTCTGTGCTTTAACTGTGCTCACCGAATCCTGGTGTCTCACTGCTCCACCAGCAAGCCCCTCGAATCCATTTCTGCCTTTCAGTGTCCCACCTGTCGTTACGTCATCACGCTGAATCACCGCGGCCTGGAGGGCCTTAAGCGCAATGTGACGTTGCAGAACATCATTGACCGCTTTCAAAAGGCCTCCCTTAGCGGCCCCAATTCTCCCACCGAGAGCCGTCGCCTGCAGCCGCAGCGACCCTACACCGCCACCATTAGCGGTACAATAGCTGGAACGATTGGCGGCGGCGGTGGCACAAGTGGAGGCAGCGCTCGTAGCAGCCCGGCCACTTCCAGCCACTCCCACCAGCACGCCAACCACACCAATCACATCAACCACACCAACGCTAACCACAGCCCAGCTGTTGTTGCTAAAATGGATCCACGGATCAGCTGCCAGTTCTGTGAGCAGGATCCGCCACGCGAGGCTGTCAAGACTTGTGTCACATGTGAGGTGTCGTACTGTGACCGCTGCCTGCGTGCAACACACCCCAACAAGAAGCCCTTCACCAGCCACCGCTTGGTGGAGCCAGTGCCAGACACCCACATCCGTGGCTTGACCTGCTTGGAGCATGAGAACGAGAAGGTCAACATGTACTGCTTGGTGGATGACCAGCTCATTTGTGCCCTCTGCAAGCTCGTGGGACGCCACAGAGAGCACCAGGTGTCCTCCCTCACTGAACGTTTTGACAAGCTCAAGGTTAGTCCTTAATAAGGTCATCACCAACAATTTCAGTGTACTGCCCCGATTTTGTGTTTTTTCACCTCTGTGTTTGTGGAGTACGGTGAGTCACAAGCTGCAACTAATTTGACTGAAAAATTGTGATTTACTGCTAAAGCTGTTCCCGTCTTAACACAGATGTCTCATACAACATGTGCCATTTATTATAATACATTTGTTTGCAGTTTGCTACACATTAAAATCTTTAATCCGGTCACTCCTGCCTTTGGAATGGGCAATTTTGTCCACTGTGAACTTTCAGTGCCATAAGCATTGCATCATACAAAGCCTTTATTCCACAAGAAGGGCAGAAAGACAGATCACAAATAGAGAGAGAGAGAGAGGGACAATTGGAATAGTGTGCTGGTGAGAAGGGCAGAGAGAGAAGGAGACCAATAGGGAGGGCCGTCATTATAATAGTCGATGAGCTGGCATTCCCTGTGGCCACTGAGCTTTTTCAGAGGCCATGTGTAAAGACTGGGACTGCTGAATCAGGGTGAAAAACAACAGAGAAAGGCACAAGCTGGAGCTAATTCCATCACTAAAGGCCTAAAGGAGTCAGCATCATTCAGCTGGCCTAAAAACTTTTATCATGAGTTTGTATTGAGCACATATGTGTGTCTTTTGTGTGAGAATCCTTTTCTAAAGAGAAATTGTTTTTCTAAATTGTATTTGTTTACTAATGAACCTATCACTAACTCATACTAGGTGTGTCTTTAGTGGAGACGGTTGATCTGCACTCATACAGCCATGTCAGAACATTTATGTACTGTGGGATAGTATACTACAGCTACAGTGTCTCTGTTTGTGGGTAGTGAAACACCTTAAATTTCTGACGCAGAGCAGATTAAACTGACAGGTTTAGGGATCTAAATAAAGCTATTGGATGAAGGACACCTTGCAGCCTCTAAATAATTAAAAAAGTAAGCATTATATATGCTAACAAATGATTAGCATGTCATGGTGTCAGAGAGGAGCGAGCCATATCTGACTCCAGAGTAGCCTGTCAACTCTGAAATTTGCTACACATGGAGGGGACACGTCCGTCATACATTCACAGAGCTTCATGGCACTACATTTCAGTGTACAGTGCTTAAGTATATCTCAACACTCCAATTTTCAATTTAACATCAATTCAACAACTTTGCTTGAGAAGTTAAATATTTACTGAAGTGGATTTTTAAGGCGAAAGGAGCCGGCTAAAGTAGTTTGAGCACTACTGGGAGAAAGTCCTGGGGTAGACCCAAGATTACATCTCTCAGCTGGCCTGGGAACACCTCTGTGTTCCCCCGGATGAGGTGGTAGAGGCGGCTAGTGAGAGGAAGTTCTGGGCTTCTCTGCTTAGGCTGCTCCCTTGATCTGACCCAGGGTGAGAAACAGTAAATGGATGGATGGATTCTCAAAGTGGCAGGCCACTAAAGTATCAAAATTAAACAGTGAAACCAGTACTTGTTAATATTCAATTTACAGATATTCAATTTGATGAATTCTTAGTAGCAATTCAGGCTCATGTATTTGCCCTGTAGACTGTTAGAGATAACTTTGTGCATGTATTTGCCAATACTTTAAACCCATTCCAGGGGTTCATGGGTGTTGCCATGATTTGATTTTTGTCAAATAAATTGAATTGTGCAGCACTCAAAAAGAAACGAACACCTTAGCAGAAGAGTCGGTAAAGTTTAAGTGCAGTGCTGTAGGTGGATGTTGTGATGTTTCACATAGAAAAAACGGGGATGTATTTCAGTGGCCTCACAGCACATTTGGCCTTTGTGTCACTTTACTGTGCAAAAAGGGTGGGTGTAAGAATACATTTCAGGAGACATCATTAACATTCATGTGCAACAAAAATCCATCTCATCAGGTCTCTGAGGTGAACACAACACCAGTGATTGCTTTGAATCCATCTATTTGAATTCATTGAAAATGCAGGTCCACAGTCTGTATTACAGATGAGCGCTGCCAAACTTTGGCTGCCTCCTTCAGTTTTGCACCAGCATGTCAGCCAAATTCCTCCTTTCACAGATTTAACCCTGTGGTGTTTATTTACACTAGTGTTAGCCCGCTCATTCTTTTCAAGCTGTGGGAGAGTTTACTGTAAGTAGTTAGTCCCTCTTCCTTTCTGATTCATAGCTGGCTGTGGCTCGTTTAAACGTTCCCCAGCCAAGGCTTTGAAGTTTCTTGACTTTGAAATCCTCAATCAAGCCCAAGTCAAGGAGTAGGCCATCCACATTCCAAGCTCCAGCTCAGCTCACAAGTGGCAGTAGCAGTTAACTTAAAATCTTCTCCCTGCTCATGACAAGTGCGTGTGACTTCCACTGGTTTGAGTTGAGTTTTTAATCATATGTTACTGATTTTATTAACCAGTCTTCTGCAATGCCCCAGCGAGCCCTTCTAGCTGGTCGTTAATCAGCGTCACTAAACAATTGCACTCAGTTGCCCGTTTGACCCCTAAATCCATCCGTTTGATTTTTGACTTCTGAATTAGCTTTCATATTGTTTCCTCCTCCTCCTGCTGTGTACGCTGGGAGCTACACTGCCACTCAGTAATGTCTTTCACATTAAGTGGAAAGGTAAGCTTCCCTTGGGCAAGCAGGGTGGATATTATAGGAGCAAAAATGGCAACAAGGGCAAGCACTGTTAAAGCCAGAAATGTGGCACAGCAGAACTGCAGGATAGTGAGTTAATTCTCCAGGCAGCTGTTAAGCAGAGCTCTTGCTTAGAAGCACAGACATCGGTGTTTCATAATCTCCAGATGTCAGTAATAGCATTTTAGCAAGGACTACACCTTCAAGGTGCTACTCCTTACATTTTTTGTTTCTGCACATTCACTGAAATTACTGCTAACGAAGAGATGCTCTGTCATAGCAGTGAATATCTCATCACCTGCTGCTTTGGAAGTGTTTATAGCCGCCTCATTAGAATGTAATTTAGATAAATTTCGTAGCAGCCTAACATCCCCCCTCAGAGGCTGGGTAACCAAATCAAGAAGCTGAAGTGTGCACTCAGCACCAGCTTTCAGTCTCGCATGTTTGATGTGACACTGGAAGGTGATGAAGTCTAAGATGAAAGCACGCAAAAGGTCCTCAGCATCAGTGGTTACAGGCCACGGCTTTAGAGGTGTCCATTCATGTTCTCCATGTTACAAAAGTTCATAGTTTCTGTTGTAATTAATGCCATCAAGTGTGTTAATTGAGTTTTGCAACATACTCCTATTACTGCTAAGAGTCATCTTTGCAATATGATAGGAGCTGGAGGCAACACTTAGCTTACCTTAGCTCGAATACTTATTCTAAGTTTTCAAACACCAGTGAACACAGAAATATTCCAACAAACGATAATTTGTTGATGATTACTGGTTAAGCTTGTGCTGT
This sequence comes from Etia nguti, assembly GCA_015106755.1. Lineage (NCBI taxonomy): Eukaryota > Metazoa > Chordata > Actinopteri > Cichliformes > Cichlidae > Etia > Etia nguti. The sequence continues at coordinate 195,962 of VUQG01045278.1, read as the reverse complement.
CCAGCCGGCATAATACATGCTGTGTGGCTAAACAGAACGGCTTAATCAGTGCTGGTGAGAGAAAGAGACGGTTTATGTGTCAAGTTTATTTTCCACTTCCAGCATTAAGAGAAATAGCATTACACAATAACAGCAGGAAAGCTTCTTTGCTCCCAGTAATCAGCCACCATAAGTAGATGGATATCAAATGAATTTTTTTTTAAGTGTATTAAGTCATAACAGCCATAATAGCAGAAACCTTCACCATCAAACACACAGTCAAACAAAAAGGTAGAGAAAAGAGAAACTGCTGCCTCTGCAAACAAACAGTGAACTCTACTTTTAAAACAAACCAATGGACAGAAAGACCCTCCTTTTGTTGAGATAATCATGATTTATGTTAAACATCACACACACACACACACACAAATACCAAAGAGGTCAGCAATCATAAATACTGAGGGTAAGTGCTCACCCTACAACTCACACATGTCTTACGTGTTGGATACATGCAGAGGTGCATTAATCTATCTTATAATGGTGATGACAACATAGATTCAATGCATTAATTAGACAAAAAGTTTTTTTAAAAAACAACAAGGTTTTGGCAATTTTTCTAAACATAATTGATCCCATTAATTGCAGAGAAGGTTTTAAAATGTAAGAAATTACATAGACTACAGAAGAAAAAAAACCTCTGGAAAGTCAATTAAATGACCTTTGTCATTGTTAGGCACGCAAATTCCCTTTTTGGTGTCATAAAAACTGGAGGTGAGGAATTACTAAAGCTTAAAGATGAATTTGCAAATCAGCTACAGAACCAGTTTTCAAAAAGCAAGAGCCTGAGTGAAGCTTAAGCCCAACCAGATGTGTTCGTGATGAGCAGTAACACGCTAGATCATACCGTGTTCAACATGTGGTGACTGAAAGGAGCATATCAAAAAGAAGCAAAGACAGAAGGAACTGATGAGAAACGGATTACATTACAAGTATAAGTCTTCTTCCTCTCAGCTACAAATGCTAGCACTTAATTTACTCGCTCTTAGGCTCTTGGATGTTTGAAGTGTGTGCACTTTAACGTCTAGAAGAGGGCGAATCAGCTGAATTGGCGACAAAACCTATAGCAGCGCTGACATTTGTGACGGACTGTTTGGCTATCACGTGTGCTAACGCTAAGCAGTGCTATTGGGTTTTTTTTCTCTCTTATGTGCGTATGTGTGCACGATGGCCTTCATAGGTCTGCAGGTCTCACAAGGATCGGAACGGGATGATAGTCTGTTATATACACGAGACGAATGAAGAAATATGCAAAACATTTCCAAGCGATTATTGGATTAATTCCAGTTTAGGCTCAGGCAAGTCTGTCACCAACCCCACCCTTCCCATCCCTGCTCTCAGACTCTCCCCTCTCTTCCTTTTCCTCAGTCCCTGTAGCCTTGCTTCTTTTTCCTTTATCCCCACAGTTTTTCTTCGTTCCCCCCCCCACAACCAACATCACACCAACCCTTAAATCTTCTGCTCCCCCCCTTCTAAGCTCCTTTAATGGACTAACTAACTTTTTTCTGTGCGATGGGTGCATCATGTCAGCTGCTGACTCCACTGCCACTGTATTTACACCCATTTTGCTATGCTAAATCCAGAGGGAGGCAAGCACATGCATACAGATTTGTCATCCAGTCACATACAAATCATCCAGCACGTAGAACATTATGACTCTTTTACACACACAGTCAAATTTTAAAAATTAGAGTTTAGTTTAGCGCACCTAATTTGACGTTATCTCAAACACTGACAGTAATGATTTTTAGAGGAAATTGAAAGCTGAAATGTCAAGTACTCAGCTGAACTTACGCGGTCCCGGCTCTCTATTTCTCATACAGTCACACATTTCTTGTTATTTTTGCCTCTCACACAACAGCTCCAACTGTCTCCATCGCTGCCCTCTCACACTGTCAATATAGTTCTCTCACTTCCTCTGCTTTGCATATGGCCAGACAAACATCATCCTTCCCACCTCCTTTCTGTCACTCTGTTTATTCTCTCCTCCCTCATTTGGCCCCCAGCCCCCCTGTCTTGTTTTAGGTAACACCACTCGTATCCGCCCTCAGTCGCCCACAAACCCATATACACTGCAGCAGCATACTGCTGTGAAGAGGGAGACTCAAAGCCCTCCAGTGTCTTTTTTGTGAGGAAGCATATTTGATTGCTTTCAAATGCGTGTGCAACTGTATTTACAGGTGTGTGTGTGTGTGTGTGTGTGTGTACGTCTGTAAGTTCATGTGGCTGTGCATGTGTGTCAAAGCAGATGGTACGAGGTCGAACATGTGAGAAATGATTGGGAGCTGAGTGCATGATGCCATTAGAAATCATGGCTCTATCTGGAAAACAGTGTGAGATGGAGCTCACTTAGTCATGCTGATGGAATCGCCAAGGATGTAGTAGAAAGCTTTTAGTGTCTTTGTGTGCCACTTCTCTGCATTGGTGCCTTAGCGTGCCTATCTGGAAATATGCACCAATGTGCGTCTCAGTGTTTGAGCAAGAGCGTATACTTTAATACCCATGCAGTGCCAATGCATCATGCATGTGTTGTGAAAGTATGTCACGTCAGCCCGTCATAAAATATAGCAGATTATAAAAAGCTCACAAAATCACTCGCAGCCACGGCATGAGATATCATGTATTTGCACAATACATGCAAAATGAAAAGTGGGACGCTTTTAAAAGCTTTGGTGACAAAATACGTAGCGGACAGAGGGTTTATAAGCAAAACTACTCATCTCTGAGTTTTTTAAGAGCAAGTTACAAACATATCCCTTTAATTTATTCATTAGAAATGGATGCCTCGCTATTTTTCTGCAAAATGAGAGCAGGGTTAAATTGCTTCATTGGATTCATTTTATTCTCACTTAAGGCAGCTGTAGTGCGATACTGATATTCAGTGCATGCTGTCTGAATGGGTAATATGAGGGAATGATGGGGATTTACAATTACTTTCATTATATGGACATTATTTGTTTATGTCTGCAAATGTTTATGTGCAGTTTGGCTTGTTTATTGTCTAAAATCAAGGACTCCAGATTCAGTACAGTTAATGCACTCATTCGCCTCCAACCAAACTGTGTTTTCTCTGTAAATTACCCAGCAAACTTTATTGAGTCAATTTTGTTTTTCTTAACATGAAATGAGCGATGTTTGTGCTTGATCTGGGAGCCTTAAATAATATCTTTGGATTGAGTGTTTAGAGTCCCTGGAACTAAATATTGTTTCAGTTGAGGTGTGGGTTATTTATTTTCCCAAGGGCCCACATGAGAAACTATGAATGTTATGGAGGGTCATACCAATAAGCGGAACTCACTTCTATTAATTTCACGTGTTTATAAGCTTACTAGTCAGCCTTCCACAGCAGTCCCAGATTCTCATGTGGACCCTTAGAAAAATCAGTCGTCCACCCCTGTTTTAGGGTATCCTTCCAAGAATGAAAATCCATTGTAAATTCTACATTTTTCTATTATAAAAATGGTCCATTTCAAAACTTAGCGCAAAATATTTAGAGCTAATTTTTGCCTCTTTTTCATCACCCTCCCCTTACCCCCACACCTCCGCTGCTTTTTACTTATTTATTTTTACATTTTTACTAGTTACAAGGCTTAAAAACTGGAATTGAGGCACTTGAAGGCTTGTGCGTATTTTAGGGTAAAGCTGTAAGAAGCTGACAGCGTAGCAGAGCTTAGCCGAGACTTTGACACTTTTGACACTCAAGGAAAATCATTTTAACTAAGCAGCTGATAAACACAGCTTCTGGGTCTCTGTAGCTTCTGCCATATAAACATATATATATATATATACGTGTGTGTGTGTGTGTGTGTGTGTGTGTGTGTGTGTGTGTACTCGAAGTGTTTTTATCCAGAGAAGAACAAGTTTTGTGCATGCTGTGTCTCCTCTTTAAATAAGTGAACTTAATTTATTACTGTAGCTATATATATGTATGTCTGTGTGTATAATTTTGTCGTAATGCACGTCAGATTATAAACGCATTAGTATTTATGTATTTTAGTCACATGGCTGGCAGCAATGCACCTCAACATAAGAGGATTCAATGTTTTATCAACAGTGGAAAGTCATCTGGCTCTGCTGATCTTATTTTCCACTGGCTTCGAAGCGTTTCATTCCAACTTTTCATATAGCGCCACATTATTTCCCTACAATATATGGTGAGTCAGGGCTTTCTGGTATTAATCTGCAAAAATCTGTGGCACATGATCCCATTTATATGAGGAGAAGTGAAGGGCTCTGCTAGATGAAGTTGATGACAAATGCAGTTTATAAGAGTTATTATAAGGCTTGAAATAAAAATAAAAAAAACACTTCAGTATCTCCGGGAACTCTGTAAAACTGTGAAGGATTGACGACACTGGATGATTTTAATCTTTATCAGTCAAATCATTAAATCACATGTGCCTGGAGTTTCCTGAAACTCTTTTGGCTTGTGGCTCAGCAACAATGGACAAGACAAGACAGCATAACAGGAATATTTATGCGGAATCTGGAATGTCAGCATCCACTCCACACACAGATATATTGGAGTTTGATATTTGAGTGTACATGGGTATACACACAAAGGCACATTGAGTCAGTGACTGGTTTTTGTTTTGGTGCCTGTGCGCACACACTTCCTTATTGCACGTTCTGCCTGCATGACAAATCCTATGTGCTATTGTCAGGCTTCCAAGCAGGAATAGCGAGTCACAACTGGAGACTTGAACTAATGACACCAGTAGGAGATGACCAGCACGTCTTTAATGGCCTGAGGACAAAAGGGACCTCCAAGTCATCTCCAGACTAAAAATCCTGGTTTGAATTATCTGTGAGGTGGAACATCCAGGAGAGAATCAGCTTAGTTTGATGTTAGTTGTTATTATGTAATTAATCACATTTTCTGCATGTTTACATGTTTGCCATGTTAGAAAGTTATAAAAACCAAAAATGAGGGAAAGAAAATGGGAAATAGGTCCAGCAATTTCTGCAAGTACGCATGGAAAATGAAGACTTATCACCACCTCTGTTCTTCAACACAGTTTGAATTCTCTTAAGCAGATTTTCTTGTCAGTTCTTTAAGTACTCTTAAGAAGGAGTTCTTCAGACTTCTTGAAATATCGTTGGATCTTGGCTGTCGTTTGTTCTGTTCTCCATCAAGATGATCCCACACTGCTTCGATAATATTGAGGTCACAGGTTGCAGCACCATACCATGACAGAGCCTCCACTGTGTTTTACAGATGGCTGGAGACACTCACTGTTGTATCTCTTTCCTGATTTGAACTAAAGGTTTCAAATCTGGATTCAGTACTCCATGAGGCCTGTCGCCACTGATTTTCCGTCCGGTTCTTGTGTATTTCGTATTTGACCTTCTTTAAGAATGGTTTCTTGACAGTCACACTTTCACTGAGACCATTTCCGATGAGGCTTCATGGAACAGTGAATGGATCAGCTGAAGGGCCAGATGCATTTCTCATATCCTGTTTCAGGCCTTTGCTGGATATTTTCCTTTTTCCTGAGTACATGACTTTCAGATACTGTTACAACAGCTGTAGGCCAGTCATTTCTTTTGTCCTGCACTTGTTCAGTTTCCACGAATTTTTATAGGGGCACATTACACACAATGCAGAGAGATACCAAGTTTTCAGCTAATACAGGAACTCCTTTGACTCTGTTTGGCAGCTTATTTTACGATCATAATAATGCCTTAGTGTTGCCTGTACCCTTGGAAGTGGTCCTGAGGGTCGTTAACCTACTATTGATCATGCATGTTGTCAAAAGAGCCAAGGTGTTAAAAAACAAACAAACAAACAAAAAAAAAGTAGGTCATTCATGTCGCTGGGGCCAACAGGTGAAACCTCTGTGAGGCATGGCCCCACCCTACCTTTATTGAGGCCACCTGAGGCAGGGTGTAAGTTGGTGTTGAAACACCTGGGAAAGGGTCACAGGACTAAATTGTTAGTGGCTCATAGCTACTGTCATAAGTCACTTTTTAAAGGATGACAGTGTTCACATTTTGGAAAGAGAAGACGGATGGTTTGAGAGAGAAGTTGAGGAGACACTCTACATCTACTGTGAACGATTGTTGAACAGAGGTGGTGGCTTATGACACCAACTATTAGCCACTTACGATACAGTGCTGAGATCCATTTCCAGGCATTTCAACCCCCATTTACACCTTGCCTCAGATGACCTCAATAGCTCACATAATGGTAGGGTGGGACAATGTCTCACAGAGGTTTCACCCGTCAACCTCGGTGACAGGAATGACCCACATGTTTTTGCACACCTTGTGTTATGTGCTGACTCACCTCTAGTTGTTCTGGAACTGCAGAAGCCTCTCGGATGAACCCAAAGAAGTCCAGTTGCCTTCTTTTCAAGCTCTCAAGACCATTCGCTGTGATCTTGTTAAGATTTTTTGCTTCACATATATATGTAGGTGATGGTCACTTGTGGTCATGCATTCGTTATGGAGTGCTTTTCTTTTGTGGAAGGCAGAGCTTTATCCACTTCAGATTTGGCTTTAAGACAGATGGTTTCTTTCTGTCACTGCTGCAACCACTTGATATGTAAAACACATCACTTCTCTTTTATCAGGGAGCTGAAGAATTCAATGATATTGGGAATTTAGACAAACAAATGATAAAAACGGGATGCTGGCCATACACATAGCTACTTAGTCTATCTGTCATCTTTTTCTTTTAGTTGAAGACGCAGAGGAAATGCCTTTTATCCTTCCAGCACAAGGCTGCACATTGCAGTGGACTTAAGCAAACCCATTACAGTAATAAGGAAAAATGACTTTGCTGTGAAGGCCAGTCAGTCAGGAATCAGTTGGCTGAGTGCAAAATTACCAAATCTAAGAGAGAGGAACAAGGGAAATAAGGTCAGCAAGTGTTGATAAAGGAGTAATATTGGCAAGTTTTCTGATTAATTCCTTTGAAAAAGGCCCAACTGTTTTTATACGCTCTCTGAGCTCTCATTATTTCATGATTTGATTTTCTTTAATAGGAATGCTTAAAAAGAGGGACAAGGTTTTCAAAAATGAACTTCTACAGTTTAAAAAGTTGAGCCTGTGATGATGGTAAATGTAGAGGAGTGTTATCTATGTGATGCACGATGAGCAAATCACATTATGTGTGCATGTGGATGGGGCTAAAGTCTCAGACACACAGTGTTTGTCAGTAACTGCTACAGGTTTTTGCTTCCTCAAACACGAGCATGTCTGAAAACACATCTTTATATGGTCATCAAGGCTGACTGAAAGAGAAGGAGAGAAAGGTAGATATGTATGAAGGCATGTGTGTACATATGTTAATGTGCATGGATAAGTATAGACCACATTAACAACAGGGTTATTCCAAAATGTAGATAAAATGCGAGATTGCATATATGCTACAACTTGTTTTGACCTGCCACTTTTCCCATTATGACCTCTTGAAATGCACTTTTGCCATGATTTATTTATAGAGTTATGAGAAAACAGATAAAACATCAAGTGTACCAATGCTTGTTTCTGCAACTGTAGTTTTGATACTGAAACTGAGTTACAAAACAAAAGCTGTTGTGATAGTAGTGACACTTGGAGTGGATGCACTTCCACGAGGGCTTTTATTGAATTAAATGAGATTTTTTTTTAAAGTGTATAACCAATTTTAATGATGCGCTTATCATAATTAACGTTTTCCAAAAATATTTATGTCGGATCTAAAACAGAAAATAAAAATCTATCATGAAAATGAAACCACCATGACCCCGAATTGGTATAATGTTTAGAATGGTTTGAATGGTTACGCTTCGATTTCTCCACAGCATCAAATCTAGACCACAAGTGAATCACAGTCACGTGTTAGTGGGAGATTTGAAAGCGCAGCGCAGGATACACAGCTTACAGTATGAGGCTTTTAAGATACAGCACTGTCACAAGAACTGAAAGAAGAAAACAATAAGACTCTAAACTGACTTTGCAAACTTGAGAGATTGAGAAAACAGGTTACCGGGGCTCTTAAAGCCGATGAGAAAAGAGGGCACTGATGCATGCCTAATAGCACATAGGGCTTCTTTTATGGCTTCTAAAAAAGGGACACATCACCTATCATGTCTGGCCAGCATAGTGGTGACAGCAGCAGCGAACACCCTGTCTACCAAAGCTCCACAGGGAAACACTCACATGTGTGAGGTCAAGCATATGCTGCAGCCATGGAGTTATCGTGGTTTTTCACATGCATGGGTGAAGTGTGCACACACATACTGTACATGAAACCAGAGATACAGATTACAAACCTCAAACCACAAAAAATTTTTCTTGGTAAGAAAGCACATAGTTTTTGATCTGCGCGTGACGTGAATGAGATGAGTAAAAAGTGGCTCCACATACACACACACACACGAAAATCTACATATATCCTTAACTTCATCCAGTCACTGATCTTTACAAGACCATCCTTGAAAGTTTCTGTTTATCTAAGGTTACACGAAGGAAGTTTAGGTCAACAGGGAGTCATACAGAGAGGAATGTCTGTTCCAGATATCAACAGCCAAAAGCCAACCACGCAGAATTGCAGGAACGTAGGGAATGTGTTTCTCCTTTTTGTGGCAAGTCCATCACAGACGCTGTCCAGTGTGGTTCCCCGCTCTATAACTCTGGTGTCTGGCCAAATCATGAATGCAGAGCAGTGAGGCTGACTCTCAGCTAAGGTTATGTGATTTTGTGCTCGGACTATTATTCTTGCCTGCTGGACCCGGATTCCCAGCAAGTGAGTCTGCATTCTTACATGTCACAGTGAGAGTCAAAGCACTCGGTCTAGGGATGTCAGAATCACATATCTTCTTCATGATATCAGTGCCTCTTCCTGTTACTTGCTTGCTTCCTCTTTTACACCTCCTCCACTTCTTACTGTCCATCTCGTTTTTTTTGGAATGCTCCCTGGCAACAAGTGTCATATATAGATGTCATGTAGCTGCCATCAGAGCACCACAGTTACATGACCTCATCTATAAATATATGATACTGACGTGATTTAGAGGCCTGCTTCTGTGACATGGTCGGACCAATTAGATGAAGTAAAGCAAAGTGGAGATGGAGTAAATAGCTTTTCCTACCTTGAAAGAAGCGAACTCATTTGTCAGGATGAACAGAGCAGCTTTGATACTAATAGAGACACTCTGTCTTGTCACTGACCACTGCCTCTGTGCAGGGACAGAAGGGGGGAGTGTGTGTTTCTTGTTTTTGCACATTTTGTGTCAGTGTGTATATATTTGTCTGATTTTGTGTGCGCGCGTGCGTGTGTGTATTGGTCACTGCAGTCTGAACAGATGAGAGTCAGGGTCTTTTTCGGTTCTGCATCTGAAAGCCTGTAAGGCCCTGTGGGGGAAGGGAGGGGTCACGCTGTGGTGTCCAAGATAAAAGGCTCAGGGTGGAAATCTCACTGCCTGTCTCAGAGTCTCTGGATAGCATTATCTGCTATCACAATCAATAGGACTGAAACTGCAGCCAAAATAAAGCTGCCATATCTCTTGACGACTCCAACTCCTCTGTTTTTACACAAGCTCATTATGTACTGCAAGTGAATTGCAAACATGTATTCCCTAAAGTTGCGGTAGCTATTGCATGGAAAAGATAAGTTTGTGCAAGAGCAACATTTTCAGCGTGAAAGGGCAAAAGTAAAAGTTTCAGTATGAAAGGCAAGGAAATGAAGAAGTATGTTTGTAACAGATAGAACAGTGCTGACATCTGTCGAGATAAGGAAAACTATTAGAGAGGAAGTTTGTTTTGGAGACCAAATTTTGGACTGCACTAAATCACAAAAGCTTGGAGTCTGAGCCTGTCTTTTTTCTTTCTTCAACAAAATCCTAACTCAGACGGTGATATTCTGTTGAAAGATATGTTTTGTTTCATCTTAAGGAGTTAGTCTGGGATTCTTTTGAAAGGTGATTTAGCTGTGTTTGTTCACAAGTTAGTCCAAGTTATTGTCAGTTTGGGAGTTAATTGTGTTAAATGAACTTCATAGAAACAAGTTTGAGGAAACAAACTCTGTATTTCTTTTTTATTCCGACATGCAAAACACAAACTGATTTCCCTGGCATATGTTATGTGCAGGTTTTTATGGGCCCCTAATAACATATTATGACAATTTAGTTTAAAAATAAACTTGTTGTACTGTTACAACAAGTTGTGAATTACTCATTTATGCTCCCCCTGACTCCGCTTGGATCAGTTGGTTATTGTGTTTGTAGCACTCCAAACAAATGTGATGGATAAGCTAAGCCACATAACACTCATAACATAGCTGAAGGGTATTTCTCTCATCCTTACTTTTTAATTATAATTTATCGGCCGATATCAAAATATCGGCATATAACTAATTTCAGCCATGTATTGGTTGGACTCTATCTACTTTACCCTTCTTCTGATAGCATCAGTGGTTTTGTCTTGCAGATATTACAGATTCATTGTCTCTTGGCCCTCTCGCATAAAAAAAAAAAAAAATCAAACAGCAGAGTATTTATATAGTCCATGAGCTCAGATAACATTTCCTGAAGGTACTACAACCTGACAGATGTAAACCTTTTAGCTAGGAACTTGTCAGTCATACCAGATTATTTTCTCTGCTGTAGGATTGGAAATTTAAAAGAAACTGTTGTGTGAATGGCAGTATCAGGTTTAGAGATTTCGAAAGTGAAAAAAGAGAGTGGAATAATTGTTAGATGTTTAATTATTAAAGTTCAGACAAAAGATGTTATTTCAAATTGAGATTCTGTTTGCAATCAGAGCTGAACCAGTCTGTCAAGTCTGCTCTGTATCTTTAGGCAAGTGGGACAAGTCTTAGAGACGGGACTCTCTGCTGTCACTTTTTTTAGCTTTTGCGCTGAAAACAAACAGAATGTTGAAGTGGAGGACGGCAAAGTGAAGGTCGGGGCTAGGGAACGACTGAGGCGAAGGCGCCGGCTGACACTGTATTAGGGTAGGACTGAGCAATAAGAAGTAGGAGAGAAGAAAAAGCAGATAACAGGGGCAGAGAATAGAATGAGCTATGGGGACTCTGTTGTGTCAACATTACAGATGGTTCACTCATCGTCATACAACATTCACATGACAAGGCTTTGCGTCTACTGAACAAGCCTCCAGCAAACCCACGGGTTAGGCTTCAGCTGTCACCACAGCCCATTGAGCAGAATATATCTGTTTTTCATTTGGTGTATGTTTCAGATTTTAAGTAAGCATTCGACACTCCTATGCAGAACAGCAATGAGGCAATCAACAGCGCGAAATAAAAGCACTGCAGGAATAGATCTTTTCACTGCGACAGGTGACCTAAATTTGAAAAAGATGATACATGGCAACATAAACAATTACTTTTACTTTGATAAAAGGAAGACTGTGATAATTTAAAGGCAATTCTGGTGTTTTCTTCTTAGAGAAATTGCAAAACATTTAGGAAAATGTGTTCATTTCCTTTCTTTCTTAAAGCTAAATGACGAGATTGACAACTCGCTCCCATCTGCATTGCAGATATTTAGCTCAAGACCTTAGCTGCTTACTGTTGTTTAGCATAAAGCCTGGAAAGACTGACAAACTGGCATCTTGGCTCTGTACCACCAAACTCTAAAGCTCACTAGTTAGCATGTTAGCTATTTTTAGTATGAACACAATTCTTTTGCTAAGCTAAAATAAGAGGCTTCTGGCTATAGCTACATTTATTGTATAGACGGGAGTGCAATATTGATTGTCTCATCTTGCAAGAAAGAAAAATGTCTGTTACTTATTTTCTAATTATTTTCCCATTGTCACTCTTTATGCCTATCTGAGATCTGTCTTTATCTGATTTCAGATAGGCTTGTTGTTCACGCTGATTTACTTATTATCAGAATCAAATGTTTTGGAAGATTGTAGGATACAACTAAATGAAATGAGTCTGAAAAATTAAACTCTATTATGATTGAGGAGAAGGGGGAAACAATGTATATGTTTACATATGTGTCCATATGAGTGCTGAAAGAAAGTTCACAAAGGCACTGTTGGAAGAACAGAAGAAGGATCATTGTGACCATGTCAGCAGGATCATTCCTGGAAAGTCACTTGCCTTATTCAGAAATGGGTTTGAGTTGCACGTACCAGCTCAGCCAGGAAGCTCTGCATATCCAGTGTTTGTAAAGTGAACATGAATTTTCCACAAGCGTAAATATGCCGCGGCCCGTGTGTTGAAAGTGAGATTATCTGGTGTGTCACTTTGCCACGAGTGATACGATAAAACACCACCAAGGACTCTCAAAGCTGTGGGGCCATGAAGAAAACTTCACAACTGACATGGCAGTTATTCATTGTGCTTTCACAGGCAGACTGTGCATGGCACTCGGTGCTGTGTCTCAAGGGAATAACGCGATAGTTGTTGTAGCCCAGTCTTTCCCAGTAGCTTTCAGTTACATAATATTTCCTTAGAGATCAAATCTAATGAGAGACAGCAAGCATAACGTGGAGGTGACAAGCCAGAAGGGGCCATGCTAGTTGTTAACCAAAGGTGAAATAATATAGTCACAGTATGTGAAAAATGCTGTAACAGCTCTTGTATTTGTATATTTTCAATATATATTTAGATCTGATTTTCCTTCCAATAATTAATGGAAAGAGAATAATGGTTCAGTTGTTTTTCATTGTCAAAAAAATCCCGTCAGCTTCATGATTTGGACACAGTCAACATTTGTCACCTCCACTGTAAACGTGACTTCTTTGACATCTTCACGACTCTTCCTTCCTCACTTTGGGTGGATGCTTTGATGCTCAAATCCTTAAGGGGAGATTTGGTGAGAACAACACCCTGGTTTTAGCACACAACATCTTTTGGATTAGCTGACTAGGCGTAGCTGCTGGCTGAGGTAACTTTTTGCACATCGCTTGAGATCAAATAGGATTATACCACCATCAGAAGAGTATTCTGATTATATTTATTAAAGCAAAAAGATGTCGGCATGAGATTTAGTCAATGCAAAATTCAAAATCTGGTAAGAAATCGGCTCTGAATTCACTGACTCCAATGAAGGAGAAACGGGTCGTTTTATGCTTGGGCACGCATCCTCATTATTTACAATGCAGAATGTACAAAACACTCAGGCCTCACCCAGCAAACCAATCAGCTTGCCTGTATTTTTCTTGGCAAACATCTTCTGCTACAGCTACTGTTGTCTGTGTGTCAGCTGTGCTTCTCATTAAGCTGTTATACTTGCGATGGTGTTCACAGCACGTCTCTCTGACCCCCCTGTGGGTGCTGTGTACCTGATTTAGCAGTTTAGTTTTTTTTTTTTTTCCAATATTTTAATCTCTTGGCAAGAAACATAATAATCTAAAGTAATATAAATATTTCATCATTATATTCACTAATGTGGATATAAGTTCTATTAATGATTGTTGTATGTAACCCTTACATACAGTGTGGGTCAAATTTTGACGCATGTTAACATTTGACAGCAGTAAAAACTGCACTACATGTCATTGCTTTAGTCTAAGTGACCCAAATGATGACAAATGACAAAGAGCAGGCATACATAGTCCACAAAAAGACCATGTGCAGGTGCAAAACCTGGAATAGCATTTGCACCTGCACATCGAAGCACTGCGGTGTACCTAAATAATCTAATAATAAACACGTTACAATCAATTTATTGTGAGCCTACTGAGATTAAACTGAGCATGAACTGATATTAAAACAGAGATTTAAAAAGCAGCTGAGAGGTCATAAGATTAGAAACACACCTGGGCTGCCATTTCAGTGAGTGTGGGAAGTCCCACACACACAAGGTTTCCTATCACTGCTTTGAATGCCCCGACTGGTCTGTAATAAACTATTTTTTTATGGTTTGTGTTCTAAATGTTAATTACTTCTGAATTAAACATAGTAATTATGAAGGTTTTTTTATGAAAAAGCATTAAGAACAGAATGTTAAATAGCTCTAATGGTAATACATGTTTATATAGTAAACCCATATTTATATTCATGGTTATATAATAAATCCCAGCAATTCTAGAATTTTCTTTTCATTTTCACCATTAATAAAATATATCATTTCAAATTGAAGTAATTATGGCTGTTCTTGTTTTGTGTCTTAGATACAAAGAGATAAAAACAGTAGATGTGTTTCTCCAAAAATGAGCAAAAATGAAGAAGCTTCTCAGATGAGAGGTGAAACGTCATCAAAGAACTTAAAGAAGTCCAGTTGCTTTCTTTCCAAGTTCCTGGATGACTGAGAACCTACACAGACAACAACATGTAAGGGTAAAGAAGCAATCTACAAACCTTGCACTGATAAAAGAGACTTTTTTTTTTTCTCTTGTTCACTTATCCAGTCTTTGGGAGACACATTTAGTGGAAGCCAGCACTGTGCTGAAATCATGGTGGCATTTTTCATTGTAGCAATGACTCAGGGTTTTAAAAACACAGAGCCAAACAACGGCCGCTGGGTTCCCATCGCTCAGAGTGACTCAGACTCAGCAAACTGTTCTTCCTGTTATTGCATTTGAGAAAATAAGACAAAACGAATAACCGTGTCATATGAATACACCAATGAGCCAGCAGCTACATAATTGTATTACAGCCAATGACATGTGGCTGTATGGTGCTTGTCTGTCTATGTCACTCTCTCTTGCTGTTAGGCACTCTTTTTTTTTTTTTTCCTCAGTCACGTCTCTTTCTGTTCCTCGTCTGGTTTTTCACGCGGGAGCTAACCAAGCATTTCTGCCATATTAATAAGTGAATATATAATCCATTTGCAGTGGAAATCACTGAGGGAGAAAAGAAGACAGTGAAGCCTATCATACTGTAAGGCTTATGCGGTGGAAGGTGAGGTGAGGTAGAAGAAAAGTGCCAAGTAACATTCAGATCCTAGCAAGCTGGTATGTTTCTTACATGTCGCACACAGCCTTATTCCAAGCCCAGAAGCTATATTTCTAAAAGGTTAAAGTGAGTGACTCATGTATTTATTGATTAGAGTATATGTACAAAGTTTTCCAAAGTTTTCATGTAGTCTCTAGCCACTCAGTAGCTCAAATGCACCTTAAAAATGTAATAAGAAAAGCTGTCAAAATGTCAGAATCACGTTGTTTTAAAAATGCAGTGATTTGTTGTGTATTGAAAAGCTAATTTGGTTGGCAAAAGCCTAAAAAATAGCAATCCAGCCTTTTGTATACAATGTCGAGTAAACTTTATTTTAGAAAGAAAGAAAGAACAGTTGAATCAAGAGGCCAGAGGTAAACGTCAGCTACGAGACATTATCTGTGGGGGCAGCGGGTATTTTTTGCTACCTTGCTGAAGGACATTTCCTTTGAACTTACGTTCATTGGTTTGAGATATTGAACCTGGATTATGTGGTCACAGGGCAGCTTTCCTGCTGATGACTTCATTTTGCTGTCAGTCAAAGCCTAGAGTTTAAGATGTGAAACATATTGATATAAACCCTTTTGGCTCCTAGAAGAATCCTTCAACATTTTTGAAATTTTCCTTTTTTGGAGAGTAGATCAATATCAATTTAATATATTTGTGTTCAATAGAGAAAGCACTGTGACTTGTTAAGCTTGGCTCACCACAGTGAATGGAATGAGATCAGCTACAGGCGTATCCTGTGTTATTATTATTATGTATTCTTCAGTTATACAAGTCCAAATATCAGAAGTACTGAGGCGTGGCATTTGAATTTGGATACAAAGTATTATCTGTTTGGCTCAAGCCAGCCACTTTGTATCTCTACTGGAAATATCTTGATTTAATTCCACAATGTCATTGTTTGGACAGTTATCTGTGGGTAAAGCGTACAAGGCAACAAAACAGACCCAGACATGCTCGTCAGATGTCTCTTACAGATTACCAGGCATACCGCCTTGGCTTTGCTGTTCTGGTTATAACTAGAATGTTCGTTCTGAGCTGCTACTCTGTTTTCAGAACATTTTAATATCTGTATCGTCCGTAAAAGCAGCCAAGCTGGTGACGATAATGTCTTTAGTCAGGAGTCACAGTGGTCGGCCACAGCTTGTCTTGAGGACAGGAATATTTCTTATCTAGCCCACAGTCAGTATCAGCGACCTAATGATATCATCTACTGTGGATAACAAGGCTTTGCTATTAGCAGCACAGTACACAACTGAGCTGATGAAACAATTTTACAGATCCACTTCTACCTGCTGATTTATAGCACACTGCCGGGCCGGTGTCTGTGAAATAGAAGTAGTTTGAGAATAAATTAGAATAGAGAACAGATGAGGACTGCAGGCACAAATGAAGCTCAAATAAGAGTTGAAACAGCTTTGTTGGTCATTTAGACCTATATGTGTTATATTTGGTTATAACACACATAGGTCCAATATGGTCATTTCATTTTAGCGGTATGTCTTGCTGATGAGTTGGAGCTCTTCTGTGGAAATAGAAAATAACATACCTGGTGTTCGACTGCTATTTTCTTCGAGGACTAGCTCCTTGTGAAGCTTTGCATTACTCTCAGAGTGGGTTTGCCATGGAGCGATCTACATTTAGATCTCCTGGAAGTTGTGCAGCACTTCACAGGGAATTAACCTTGAAAGGGGGATGGCATCCGAATTTAAATCAGATAGGATTTCATTTTTTTTATGGGCTTAGGCGTGTTACATTTGATAGCAACTCGTATAACTTTATAAAGTTACAGATATTCTTGTAGTATTTATAGCAAAGATACTGCACTATACATTCAGTTTTCACAGAACATATGGAATTTATTGCCATTCGTCAATTTTCATAACCACTTATTCGATTTAGGGATTGAAGCCTGCTCCTGTCACAGGGCAAGAGGCAGGGTATACCCTGGACAGGTCACCAGGCTATCACAAAAAGATGGACAATCGTTCACATCTATGGTCTTTTTAGAATTTAAAATCATCAATTTGGACTGTGGGTGGAGTACCCAGACCGAATCCACACAGAAAAGCCCCACCTGACAGGTGGAATCAAACTCTGATTTTTCTTCCTCTTTAAAAAAAATAACCCATAGTGAAAAATGTCATTTATATTTAAAAGTGCATACAACAAGTATGCGTCATATTAATCAAAATTAAACGACCACTCTAGTCATATGTGTTATTTTGCTTCATCTGCATTAATCCTTGTAACTGAATAGAACTGCTTCACCAAGAATCCATTGTAGTCTGATTGAAATGAAACTGAAAGATCCTTTAATCCTTTTCAACCATATCACTGATTTGTACTAACCCCACTTTATCCAGGCACCCCTAATCCACAGCATTAAATTCCTCTCGCTTTGCATTTAAATATCACAGTGTCATCAACTTGTAATCTGATATGAAATTGTCTACCAAAGGCAACAGGAGATTTCGGAACGGACAAGGATATAGCACACTTTGCGTAACATCTATTTCATTCCTATTCTCTGTGTGCATTCTGCTTGTTTTTGGTAGTTCTGGGTCATTTTGGTCCTGACCCAAACAAATAATTGGAAAGCTAAAAGCACACACAAGCTCATGGCTTATCAAAGAGTCTTATAAACAAGATCAAATGCCAGCTTCTGTCTAGCCTCTTCAGTGCTTCTCAGTTGCAATAACAATCCATTATTCAATTTCAAACCTAACAAGAAATTTCTTGATCCTAATCCCTGCATGCAGCTTAAAATTTAAATTGCTATTGAATTTTTGTCCATTTCTCTTATGATAAACCTCAGAGGGGAAAAAAAACAATTGGGATTCATAACAAGTTGACTGTGGCATTAGAGTCGTCCTTCCAAACACTTCCCAAGGTTCCTTTCTTTTCTGAGCAACTTTATTTGAATTCCCCCACAAGACTTATAAATGAAAGTAAGCATCTCCTAGCTGTCTGCTCCCATTTATCGCTGTACCCCCAACTGTTCAGAGATCTCTTAAATGTTCAGTCAGTCTCTTGTAGCTTGAAGGTCACATGAGTTCATTTGGAGTTCAGAAATCCGTGGCATCCTATTCAGAACTACAGAGCAACACTTTGAAAGCTATTACCTTGCATTTACTGTTCGACATTCTTTTTTTTCCTGCATATTTATTTCTTTATTTCAAATTTGCTAGTGAAATAAGAGCCTTACATTGAATTATACAGCTCTTATATGTGAAAGATCAAAAAGTGCTGTTTTTTGGAAGTTAGACACAAACAAAAACAGTTAACATTTTAACTGATTTTAAGCATCCCTGATGGTCTCATTAACTGAACTCTAGACTGAAGGGAGACAAGCGCGACTCCCTATTTTTCATGCCATGCAACAATCCGTCAGTCTCAAGGGTTTTGCCCTATAAAATATTATCCTCAGACAAAAACCCCGTTTCCCAGAAGGCTTGTGTTACTGACACGTCCAGATTCTGAAAAGCCTCTTGTTAACAACAGCTGTAAAGTGAGCTTGTTCAATTCTTTCAAGTTTAATCTCTCCCTCTTTCTGTTGCTTTCATTTCTCTCTCTTAGTGTCCCATTTCTCTTGTACATGTGGGACGATCTTGAATTAATTAAAAGAAAAGACTTTGAAGTTAGATACTTGGCCTCGGGGTATTCTGTTTCATTTTTGTTGTGGTGGGAGTCGCGCTGTTGTTATGTTGTTACGTTGTTACGTTGTAACAACCCAGAGATTCCGCTACTGGTCATTGTCATGTTATTAGGCAAAAGATGGAGTTCAGCATAAAATTTTCTCTTGAAAAAAGCAAACACGTCTCTAGAACATGTGCTTGATATGTCAGATTTGATAATACTTGTCTCTTCTTTTATTGTCTCAGGTTCTTCTTATGATTGCATTATTGAAATTTAACTTATGCTGTAATAAAATAAAAACCACAGTAACTGTTAGTTTGGTCATGCTTTGCACTGTCGTTAGATTAAGTCATACAATTTCAGAAATTGCTACTTACAAATGTGTCATGGTTCCGTTGTGATTGAGAGACAACACACAGTGTTTGGATTGTCATCTTGTACCGTGGACTGTGTTTCTCTGCAACTTCAGTGCTTAGTTGTAATGTGACTATGAATGATGATGACTAGTTTTAGCTATAAGAGCAGTCAAAGTTGAGTGAGCGAGTTCAGTAAACCCTTCATCATACTCATCTCTCTTGTAAGAAAAAGGCATCATTCTATTTCCACGGCTCTTCTCCCACAGCTGTCTAGCTACTCTAGTATAAATAGGGATCCCTCCCAAGAGAAATGGATCATCTGTACAGGAATGAGACCCGGGAGCCCCTCAACATAGTGATGTCATATGAGGGGGTGTTGATCTAACCTGAGATGATGGGCTGTCAGCAGCTGCTGTTGTAGCGGGGCTGGGACGGATAGAATAAATACTGAAGGAGTAAGAAACAAAGCAAGGGATGAGACAGGAAGTCAGATTAGCGGGAGAGGATACTTATTGTGATGTAAAATGAAGAGAAAGCTACTGAATACTGATGAGAGTCATACTAATGGAAAACAGAAAAACGGAACAAACTGAATGATGACAGAAGTAGAGGCCTGGTCGCTAGCCTGGCAAGCTGCCCCTCTCAGCACGAGACTCGTCCCTATTTCCCTCCCATCAGCCCCTCCTATCTCTGTTACACTCTCTCTATTCACTGCCATGAAATTCTATGTCTAAAGCCGAGTCCGTGAATGAATGATATTACCTCATGCAAATAACACCATCTACCCCAGCAGGCCCATCACATGCTTCAAGCAACTAAAAAGCAGTAACTCATCTCTCTCGCGTTGGCTTCGATTTCTTCTTGTTCCACTCTAATAACCCTCCACTCTATTTTTTCTACCTCTCTGTCTCTGCAATGCCCCCCTTTTTTTATATGTAAATATATGCAATAGGTTTTACGCTTAATAGATTTCAATATAGCAAAATAATCAAAGTGGCTACTGCTGTCCATAGATCTGTCTCAGGCTGGTAATAACACCAGTTTTTGCTTGCTATTTAATATTTACACCCAGTCCCTGGCATGTCAGTGTGGCAGTCCCATAGTTACAAAAGCGAACTGATGGTTGTTATGACTCCAGATATTGCTGGTGCAGCAGAAATAGGCACAGTACTTCTTTGGCCCCAGCTGTTCACATTTGGGGACAGGATAGTGATGGTGGTGTAAAATAAAAACCAACTTTTCAACCGGGAGACCGTGGTTTGTCTTCCAATTGAGAGATTTTTTTGTTTTGCAAGCTGTTTTTTTTCGTTTTCACTCTCATGTCACTTTCATTTTACTCGCTGATTAGGTTTAGGGAACAGAAGTACCTGGTTAAGTTTAAGAAAATATGGTTTTGATTAGAAAAAAAAAAATGCTGCTTCTTAAAAAAAATATGCTGCACTCATATGTGATGAGTTGGAAGTGAGGCCCGTTTACTTCTTCCACTGCCTGGTGTTTCATGACTCTGATGATGATGTACATCTCAGACTGAATGATATAAACTGACATGATATTAAATAACTTAAATTATAAAGACAATATAAACATAATATGTTATCATTCATTGGGCTGCTGTTTAACTCTGCCACATATGCATGTTCTGACCCATTCCACCCTTTTATGCTTCTATTTCTACATGTTTTCTGTTACGTTTTTCTCTGCTCCAGCTCTAACGGGTTTGGTTATCTTTGATGTCTCTTGAGTCTTTTAATAATTTGTTAAATGTGTGTTGTTGATGGTTGCTCTGCCTCCCTCTATCACTTGCCTATAAGGCGTGGGCCACAAGTAAAGCAGAACCCCATCGCCATACTGACCACAGTATAATGCTTGCGTAAACACAAGTGTTTAGTGTCTCATATCCACCCTACAAAGTATAAACTAACATCATCTGCATACATGGAGACATACATATGTCTCTGACCATATGCAGGCCTATGTCATAATCTGTATTTAACAAATGTAAAATACAGACAACACACGTACGTATGTAGAGAACAAAGGAGTTTCTTTTGACTGCTGTCGCATGGGGTGGGGGTCGGGGGAGGGCAGCTGTATTCTAATGTATTAATCATCTTGTCTCCAGCTTGCTAATTAATGACCCATCTGTCCCCACTCACTGATGTTCCACTTCAAACTCCCCAATAAACAAACACACACAGAGAGGGGCTGCGGCACAACAACCAAATTCTCGTTCCAGTGATGCAACTCCAACACTACTGCTGTGCACACTGTAAGCTGCACCGTCTCATCTGCATTCAAGAAAACCTCCAAAGTGTTTGTGGCAGCTTCATGAGAAAGGAGTCCTCCTCATCAGTTGCTGTGCGTTTAGCTGGCAGACGTGTGATCAGGCTTATCTGTGTGTGTGTTTATGTGTGCACTTATGTAGGTGTATGTGTGTGTTCATAGGCTTATCAGGTGAGCCCGGGCAGAGTGTCAGATGCAGTAATGGAGGCTTCAAAGACAAGCGCTGCGGTGAGTTCCCTGGCTGCCTTTTAACAACCCCCCACCCCCACCCCCTTCCACCCCTCCCTCTCCCTTCCTCGACTATTCCCACCGCTGGGACGCAGAGGGACAGAAAGGCACATAAGTAGATACCTGGATGGATAAGGAAGGGAGGCAAGAAGTGAGATAAGCAGGCAGGTGAATAATTAAGTGGGTGCAAAGTCAAACAGACAACAGGTAGGCGTACATCAGGCTGAGTGGCAGGTAGGAGAGATATTGGAGAGCACAGAGGATGCCTGACAGTAAGACAGACACACGGAGGAGCAGAAAGACAGTAAGACATTCAGACGTGGCCAGGTGCTTGTACAGGCCACCTCCCCTTCACTTGCATGAGTAGAGATACTTCAAACACCCGCCGCTTGTCTTCTGCTTTGTTCTGTTGTTCTCGTCGCAGCTGCTAATGTTGTTTTGATGCTCGTCACCACCATCGCTGATCTGTTTCCTTTGAATGGGAGTTCTATTTCTGACTTCCCATTTGCTTGTTTCCATTTTGGTCTTTTATCCTGCATATGTGTTTGAGTGAACATGTTTGTGCGTGCGTGTCTTTTGTTTTACATCTGAAAAGCAGTCACAGTTAAGGGATAGTAATTGAGCGTTTGATCATTAAAAGTTGCCGTTTGAGGTTGATTGGTTTCATTTTTTTCAGGGATCACATAGCCATATCTCACTTTAAAGCAAGAAAATAACTAAGTTAAACCGTGAGATCAAAGAATTTTGCAGTAAATAAAACTGCTGTATAAGCACTAGTGGCTGCATAAAAAGCAAAAATACAGGAAGACATATGGAAAAGTTAACTTACCAACACAGAACCTACTTTGTTTGCTGCTTATTCAATGATATTCAATTAGAAACCTAATATTTACTGTAGCATTTGCAGCAATTCAGCTATAAAACTCATTTTAATTATGGTGTGTAAAATCTGCAGATTATTTTTAGATTTTTTTAACCTTTTCAAAACGGATGACCTTTTTGATTATTTCTTATTTCGCACCGCATGTAACATTGTTCAACATGGTTCAGACTTCAGTGCATGGCTACTGTGATGGACACTTTCCCTTCTGCAACTATTTTTTTTTATTGTACTTCACTGGCCATAATAGCATTTGGATTGATTTTTTTGAAGTCGTTTCCAGTTTATTAAAGAAGTATTTTTGCATGAATGTCATATGTTATAAAGAAAGTCTTGGGGGATGTGGAGATAAAAATAAAAAAAGAAGTAAAACAGTGTTGTAGAAATTTCTTGTGATGTCACAGAATGTATATTTTTACAGTTACCATTAATTTAGTGCCATATGATAGAGTATTGTCTTTAGCACATGCAGACATACGGGTTTCATTGGGGCTGCAGAAGACATAAATATGAACTCATGAACCAGCACTGATGTCACAGACTTCACCGGAGATGTTACCAAAATGATTATGTACAGATATGACTCCCCTTGCAGATTCATATAGTTTAAAACTTTTGATGTTTTTTAAATTTATTTTATTTGTTTGGTTTTTGTTTTGTTTTTTAATCAGGAAGCATCCGGCATAAAACTCTACTAAATCAAACATGCCTGCCCTCGTAAATAGATATTAAACATTTTCGAATCACTCTGTTCTTCTGTAGTGTCTTAAGCTTAATGGTTTAGCTAAACAATAATCTTACAATAACAGTATTTATTTATTTATAACCAAAACTGCACACAGTGAAGGTAATACACGCTAATCATGCCAATCCTCCTGCTTCCTCCAAACAGCAAACTCTGGAGAACAACCTAACCAACTTGGTGAAGAGGAACAGTGAGTTGGAGAACCAAATGGCCAAGCTCATTCAAATCTGTCAACAGGTTGAGGTATGTAACATGTCTTTATGTCTTTTAAATTTTGAATAAAATTCAAATGGTCTCCCCTAACTGTAACTCAGAAAAGTATGACTTCCATATGGAAAGTAGTTTTGCTCGTCGCCAGGTATCATAGTATAGTCAGAGGTCAGTGTCAGCAACAAGATAACAGCCTCGGAGCTGCTAAAGATTCTTAATGAGGGGAGTTCTGCCCAGGTGGAAATAAGCATTACCAAGTCAGCTGGGGGAGATCATTTAGCTCTCTTTCCACACCACTGAAGCTATCTATATTTTAGTCTAAGACTCTTTTTATTTCATTATTTTTCTGCCTCCTGCTGGATCATAACTGTGACTTTGCCAGCGTTAAAATATGAATTCAATTCTTTCAGTTCCTTCACCAGCTACTGATCAAATACTGATTAATCCTAACACTGTAAGTGAATGCCAGGCTCTTACAGTGTTGTCATAAAAAAGTCTCCATCATTTTTAAAGAATTAAAATTCAAAAACCAGAGGAAAGTATACAGGGGCAAATTATGTGTCACAGTGATCTTGTTATGTCATTTGGCCATCAATATGATAAGTGATTATTCACAGCACTAGATAGCAGTTTCAGTTTCAGAGTGACTGAAGAACACTCGAGAACAAAAGAGTAGCTATCAGCAACCATCCACTTTCAGACCTTTAAAAGGGTTAGTTATGTCATTCACACAACTTCAAACACAGATTGAGATGACCACTTTAGCAAAGCCAAAACTAGAAGTTCAGTTTTCAAGGTGCAACCACTTTAATGTAAAGCTTTAGCTGTATCATAAATTCTGATTGTGTGCCTCTTTACTGTCTCAGCTCTGGCTTCCAATACTGCTTAGGTTCTTCCTTGAACTCTTGGCTTCCAATTAATCTCACTCCGATGAATTTGATTTTTAGGATGGATGAATTACTGTTGCATTACTCAACGGTTTAATTCTTACTGGCACCACCCACACAAAAAATTTATGCTTGCCAGCAAATCAGATAAGATTATCTGTCAAATGGCATATATCTCCAAAGTGGAAGCTTTATCTGACTTGTCACAAGGTAGTAATGTGTCACAGCTCCCCCCGGTTCAATTAAATGACAACCTTCAAAGAGTGTTTGCACTCAGGTGTCCTAGTGTGAACCTGTACCTGTGTGCACAAAATAATACCTGAGTCAGTCTTGTCACTGTTGACCTCTTCCATTTGGGCTTCTGCTATGATTTAATGGAGGTACTGTTCAAAGCCAGTCAGAGAGTTCTAATGCTTATCCACAGAGTGTTTTCTCAGCTGAGCATTCCTAACACATTCACACACATACACGCAGGCTCATGCTTTCTGTCTGTGCACACTCACTCTTAATAAACACCATCATTTTCTGTGAGATTTGACATTAATGGCTGCAGAGGACAAATGCATTTTAGTGCCGCCATCACTCTCTGCGTAGTTCATTTCTTACCAGCCGGGCATGACTCCATTTTCTCAGAGTCACTCTGAGGTCCATGAACAGCAACTCATGCAGCCGCTCACCCAATCAAAATTAAATGATTGCTGGGTGATTCATTAAGTACAGACAAACTGTTCGTCAACAGTGCATGGCATGAAAAAAAAAAAAAACTGTCTCCGTTTCGTCTTTGTCTGCATACCAATGTTGAGCCACCGCCACGACAGCAGCACAGTCTCATCAGTTATTCATCAAAAAGTAATGAGGAGAGATTGCATGGGGGAGAACATGCTTCACCAACTCTTAAGCAAATTATTGAAATAAACTATACGTTTTCGAGTCATTTGGAGCTATTCTGCCTATATGATGCCAGTGTCAAAGGGCTACAGTTGTTTATTTATGAGAGGCGTAAGGAAGAGCGAGACTGGATTGTTTTCAGGTGAGCACACATTAAGGCGCAGAGGCGTTTTTATGAGTGCCAGGAAGAGCGGCGAGAGCAAGCGAGGAGAAGAAGCTGGAGAGTGGTGGAAAGGCTGAAAAACTAGAGGCTGTAGAGGTGAGGGGAAGGAAAAAGAAAACGAAAGACCAGTGGTTAACAGGGCAATGAGAACAGAGAATGGATAAAATAGTGTGACTAGCAGTGATCCTTTTTTTTTTTTTTTTATTCTACAAAAAGAGATGCAGGCAGTGTGTAGAAGAACACGCTCAGCAATAATGCAATACAGCACAAAAAGGGAATAAAAAAGTGAGAGTTTTAGTGAAGGGAGAGGAGTGTGTACAAAATAAGAAATCTCTGAAGGGCTTTAAGCATGACCTGGATTTCTCTCCTCCTTGTTTGCATCATACTGTATTGGTGCCGAAGAAATGATCAAACACAGTGTGAATCAGCTTCCAATGTGTCAGCACACACAGCAGCGATTCAGCCCTGTCCTCCAGGGGTTCTCTCCGGGGGAGTTATCTTTTTCTTCAGTCTTAGATGCACTGACTTGATGATGTGTAGGATGCCCTTTCTTTCCGAGCAGGCCTCTATCCTCACCACAAGGCTTGGTGTGGGATTTTTGTGCCTAATGGTATTCGGAATAGGGTTCGGTGCTTTTTAAAAGCATTGATGTGATTCTTAAGCATTTGTAGTGATTTTTGTTTAGTTAACACTCATCACTCATTTTCACTCATGCTTTGATATTAATAGTCAGCAGAGTAAGGGGGACTCATTGAGGCTCTTGGGTGAAGAGCGTTTCCCTAAAAACCACTTTGATGTTCAATAGACACTGATACAGTGACAGATGTAACTGAATTCAGAGCCAGACTGAAAGCTGTGTTAATAAGAATAACATGCTATCTGTTACCTGCACATTATTTTTCTCATTCACGGACTATGTTTTAAGCCGTAAGCCATTTAATATTAAGCCAGCTCACTTCTTTTCTTTTCTTTTCTTTTCTTTTTTTTTTGGGATTAATAGTAAAAGCTTTTTACCCTCTTCAAATGCACATCTCAAGAGATGCTCTTATTCTTTTGTTACCATTTCATTTTCAGCACATTTCTGTTTAATTCCCAAAGAGCCTCCCCTTTCATACTTTAACAATACTTCCTTAAAGGCCTGTGCCCTTGAAACTTTGTCTGTGTAGTAAAGTTCTTGCATTTAATATCTCCCTCTTCTTAATTCGTCTTGTAACTTGACAGCTGATCAGCTTTTCTGTCATTCTGTCCCACTTTATCTTGCTCTCTATACAGTGGTTGTCCTCGGCGAGGTCATGGTTCAACTATGCCTCGTGAGACTGTGTTGTTACAAGGTGCTTGCACTGGCAGCTGTATAAAGAGGAAAACTTTCTAATAAGGCTTTGGCTTTCTGGCTCTTAGCGGAGCGAGAAAGCCCAGACACAGCTAAATGTGGAGTACGCATTGTTTCTAGGAAGCAGTAAAAACAGCAGCTGGAGTTTCCAACCCTGGGATCGTGTTAAACTTGTGTGCGTTGTAGAACTGATGGAAAAAAGAATCACATAAGACAGAAGCCTGGTGGGTTTAAATGTTCACACATGTATATCTGCTGATTAAACAACGAACAGTAAGTCCTTAGCTGAGACCTGTCTAGGTGTGTTTACACTGAAGCTGATCACACTCTGTGCAGAATATGAATCAGTTGTATGGAGATGGCTCTAATGCTGCCTAATCCTTTGCATTAGGTCTCATCTCTCTTTATCTCTCCACAATAGCACCAGCGAGATCGAACCATCTTCTGGCATCATTTCTAAAGCTGTATTTCTAAAGCCGTTTGCAGTTTTACTTTTAACTAAGGATGGGAGCATCAATGCAGTGTGCTAATGGTATACAGATAAATGACATTTCTGCTTTATTGCAAGCTCTACTGTATGTTTGTGCTTTTAACAGATGCCCATACAGTGCTTTCAAAGTGGATAGATATCATTTAGTGTTCATCCATCCTGGGGAGGTGATACTGTCTGTTAAGACCCCCCAAAAGATTATAGCAGCTTTTTGAGGCTGTACAATATCTTGTTTTCTTGGTTTAATATTTTATCATGCCTTCATTAGTGTTTAGGTATTCAGTCATAAACAGCATTTATGGAGGATTTTTTTAGCTTGATGCTTCTGAAAGTCAGAGCATCAGCAAGTTATTAAAATTCATTTTGAAGAGAGTCTATCTAATAATTAAAGAGCTATTTGCATCAAATAGAAGAAGGATCACCAAAGAAAATGAAGGCACACTGTCTGGGAAGGATGAATGTCCGTATAAATTTTCATGGTAATCCATCAAATGCGTGTTGAGATATGATTAGCAGAGATAATGACGGGTGTCCTTTGATAATAGGCAGGATAATTTCATTAGTAGTGATTGATGTTTGTGTTACTTTGTTCTGTTGAAAAGTAAAAGAAGACAAGAGGTTAGAAGTTGTTACCCCGAAAAACAGAAATAAATGCAGTCAATCTGCTTAGCGAATAAACACTTTGTTGGTGAAGCCAATCGTCAGATTCACTGCTGCTGAAGCGTTTCCAGTTATCACCTTTCTTTGACATAACATCCATTACTTTGATCTCACAGTTGCATTTTCTTTTACTCTATTACATACATAAAGCATCTCTCCCATTTTTAGAGCCAGGTGCCAGCTGGATGTCATAAATCTTTGGGTGCTATCCCAGAATTTTTGGGCAGCATCAGAGATAAAGCCGCCACTCTAAAACCTTGCATCTGTTTGAGGACTTCATGTCACACTTAAAGAGGCAAACTGGGGACAGTAAGAAGCAGACGGAATCGGGGCCAATCAAACAGAGGAAGAAAAAATGAAGAGAAATATGAGTGAGCAAAGGACTGGATTGAGCATAGAGCTTATTCAAAATGTAAGGGTTCTAGTGTCAGGGTTAGATCATTTGTAACCTTCACTAAAGCTGTTTCTGTGCTGTGATGGGCTCTGAAACCTGACTGAAACTCTTCAAATATCACATTCCTCTGCAGATGATCTGTTACGATGATGATGATGATGATCTTTAATTTTTACAATTTTATTTGTGACAAAATTCATGAAGTCATTACTAGTTAACGTTAAAGGAATGCTTGACTTAACAGAGCTCTGACTTTTTGTCAGCCTGGCTTTAGTGCTGAAGAGAAACCTAGGGTTGTTCTTATTTCCTTCAGTCAGTGGTCAATAATAAGATGTTCTAGCTTTACGGAGGGCTTTCTTATAAAGTGGCAAACTGGATTTCAAGGCTAAATGATGATGTTCTAAATTACTGTGATGTCATTTCCTCTAATTAGTCTAATAATAGATTGAATGCTGTGTTGAGGCTGTCATTTTTAGTATCTACATGGATAAAATCACCCACAATAATTATTTTATCTGAGCTGAGAACTAAATCACATAAAAAGTCTCAGAATTCAGACAAAAAACTGACAGGTGGACGATAGATAACAACAAATGAAACTTTTCTTGAGTTTTCAAGCTAGGGTGGGCAAGGCTAAGCATCACATTTTCAAATGAATTAAAACTCTGTCTTGGTCTTTGGTTGATTAACAAGCTGAAGTGGAGGATTGCTGCCACACCCCCCCCTTGGCCTGTGCTTCAAGGATTCTGACAACAAGTATAACTCAGGGGTGTTGATTCATTTGAACTAACATAATCATCCTGCTGTAACCAGGTTTCTCTCAGGCAGAGTAAATCAATTTGTTGATCAATTATTAATTCATGTACTAACAGGGGACTAGAAAAGAGAGACCTAATGTTTAATAATCCACATTTCACTGTTTTACTCTTTGGTGCAGTCGTGGATACAGTTTTGTTCTTTCTTTGGGATTTTTTTTGTGTGTTTAAATAATTTTTTGCTGATTTTTGGTTTGTTTTTTGTTTTTTGTCTGGGAGCAGACATAGTCTGTAAGGGGATGGGGTTTTGGGGAGATAACAGGAGGAGAGAAGCTACAGAGAGGCGTGTAAGTCTGCAACTTTGCTTCCTGATCCGAACTCTGGATAGTCACATTTTGAGCTGCTCCATCCAAAGTAGGATGGATCCAGTCTCTCCTAACAAGACCAGGTTTCCCCCAGAAGGTTTCCCAATTATCTATAAAGCAAAGCCATTTTTTGGACACCATTCAGACAGCCAGCAATTTAAGCCAGCCATCCTGTGTTCCTGGGTGCTCGGAACAGTCTGCCGGGGGAAGAACTAACGCTACCTTCAGGTGCGCCAGCTACAGGGGCCTGGCTAGCTATGGGTTTTCCAAGGGTGCGAAGGTCTGTGTGTTGTAACAGGAACAGGAAGTTCCTCTACCCCAGATAGAGCCAACACCAAGTGAGAGTGAAATGGTCTCAGAAGAAGGGTGGCTATCAAGAAGCCTTTCATAAGGAAGGAAAACAGGGAACCACGGATAAGGAATTCCAAATTACACAAGACCTGGATTTGAAATCAGCAACAAGAGGTCCCATGGAGTGATGAATTCAGTTTCATTTTTCAGCATTGGAATGCACTTCAGGAAGCCTGGATAACTATTCCTGAAGACTATTTAAAGAAATTATAAGAAAGTTTGCTTAAGAGATTTCAGGCTGTGTTGAAGAACAAAGGTGGTCGTACCAAGTATTGACTTTCTAGCTTGCTCTAATTGTTTTTTCTTATATAATATATTTACATGTATGTTTGGACATGTTTCAGTAAATCAATGCACCCATTTTCCTAGCAAAATAGAAAGGAATGAGGGTTGGCTTAAGACTAATGTACAGCACACCAGGATTTGTATATATCCATTTAAACAATTTTCTTGGACAAAAGACAATTTCTCTTCTTGATGTATATCAAACTGAAATCTACAAGATCTGTTAGACATTTTGTAAATCATTTACCACTCCTGCCACAGTTGATAAGTGGTGAAACCTTTGCTTGTTAACTAGAATTTAAAATACATCGGTGTGGGTGTGAGCAGTGCTTGTTAACAAAGTATGCATTTGTAAAGATTTGCAGTTTAAGAAAACAAGTTGGGATTTTGTAATGTCAAGGTGGGCGGGTAATTTAGAAGCATTTGCTGCTGTGTTTGTGATGTTATTATGATGATTCAGCTGTGAGATTTTCTGTGACAAAAGCAAATAGCATTTTCACGATTGAATGAGCAATGCAGCATCATTAAAACTCACACACACAATTCATCTCATTTGTCTGGAGTCAATGGATTTCCTTAAAATGACAGCATAGTGAGAAATTGCAATGCTGAATCTCAGAATTGGGGGAATTTAACAAGCAAAGACTCGTTTTGAGTTTAGCTCACCTCCTGATGATTGACAACACCTAAAATACTGGCTCTCTGCTTATTACCAGTTTTTAGAAAAGGAGAGTTGGATATGTGTTTTGACTTCACATTTCAAAAATGTTCATAGATATTTTTTTTTAGAAACTATCTTTGTTTTTGTTTATTTTCAGGCAAAGTCTTTTTGTTTTTGAGTGTAACCAGTGGTTTGCACCTTCTCTAAACCCCCACTATTAATCATCTTGAAGTCATCACTTAATTGTTGCCTTTGACGATTGAAAAATGATTCCTAGTTATTACCTAAATGACCAGACATCTTTCATTCAGCCTGGTTGAGTGCTGGTTATTGCATAGAAACTGCCATATGTTTCCAGCAATACGCCACAGAATTAAACATGATATTTACATCATAACCTTCAAACAACGAAGAATACTGGCGACATAAGGTAGGATTAAGTCCAGCATTATAATGTGGCAATAGTATCCTAATATGATAAAGCAGTGTTCCCCTATTATTGATATCGCTATAACTTTAAAGTTATTATGTAAAAAATATAATGAACTCATGTTACCATTTTATTTCTAGCAGGTCATCATATCGTTACCCATATATTACTGTATGATTACTAATTAGTTCTGCTTTATAGGCATATGTTTATACTGACATTATTATTTCCATTTGGTCTTGTTATTACCCAATTACACAAATTTGAAATTAGAAACTGAAACCTTTTGCATGTGTAGTAGAAATAAATTGTATGTATTCAAACTATATTTTGGGGGTAAAGTCATGAAACTTTAATCCGATTTTCCTGGTGATTTTATACACGCAGTTCTTATGTCCCATTAAAGTATCGCTTATCTTTTCTTTTCTTTTTTGGGGTCATTCTTGTTAATTCGAAATAACTACCAGATGGCTGCTGAGTAGCAAAACTTGCTTCGAGAATTACTTTGATTCAGCTACATCTAAAATAATAAATAAATAAATGGACCTTTCATTGGGACTTGTGCCTATTTCATAGATCAGTGATATGTCAGGAAAGGGGACAAGTGAGCCACAATCCAGAACATTTTGTAATAATGCGGGACAGTGGACTGTTGGGATTGTATTTATTTTCTTCCGTCTTACTCTCCATTTCTCAGCACAATTCTTTGCTGGATGTCTTGATATATCTGCAGAAGATTACCAGCAGTAGTATTTGCCGTGTTTCAGTACAGGCTATAGGATGTCAACTTGATGAGAACTGCGGTAGCTTATTAGAGAGAAATGTGTGCTGCCAGTTGTACCCAACTGTAACACTACTCAGCTGATATCTGCATTTATCTTCTTTGCTAAAATAATGTCATTATAATAGCATATACAAACATGCTTGTCAGATATACTTTTAATAATTAGTAGAAAGCACCGAAAAGGATGCAGTTAAGTCGTAGCTGCATTAATGAGGAGGATATTATTATATTATTATTTTATTACTATTGACTAAAGTAATAATGCTTATAATAAATCATAATCCCATTTAGTTTGCCTAATATACTGTATTTAAATACTTTTATTAATCCGATGTTGGGGAGTTTAATTATTTCCCAAAGACAGCATGAATAGAGTAAATTATAATATGTGTTAAACATAATTATCATCAACCAAACGTTTTTAAGAAATTTGAAAGTGAGAAATTTTTATTGAATTTTAGCACCCTGACTAGTTTTCACAAATATTTTAAGAGCAGGAGCAGGTGAAAGGTTTGTCAACACTTGCTATATGTGGTTATTCTTCCTATAACAGACCTTAACTTGAAGTTGGCCCAGTGCTTTTTAGTATACCTGCAGAGGTGTCTAATAATGCCTAATTTGAGTGAGGTTAAAAGAGAGAGAGAGAGAGAGAGAGAGACAGAGAGAAGGGGGAACGAGGAGGGAACATTTTTCCATAACTCTGCTGCTAAGTAGCCCAGCCATAATTCACAGTGACCCAGGATAGCTGCATTTATCCTGCTTAATTACGAAACTGCAGTCATAAAATGGCTTTTTGCAGAACTGTGTTGTTTGTGTTTGTGTGCCCCTGGGATTTTCTCTCCATGTGAGGTCCTACTTTGGCTCAAAGCCATCCTTAAGAGGATCCAGTACTGTGCAAAAGTCTTAAACCACCTTACATTTCTTTATAGTTTGCTTCCAAAAAGCCAGACTTTTTTGTAATTGTTTTAAGTGGTTTAGAGCAATAGTTCTCCAGGAAAAATCTTCTCTGTGTGCACCTAACTCAAGGAATAAACCAATTCTGTGTCTACACATAACAGATTTGACATTTTTAGTACAAAATTTACTAGAAATGACAAGTGGGACATAGTTTGACGGATATAAATGAATATTTTTGCAATAAAAAGGGAATTCGAAAAGAGACGTTAGCCAAAAACTTGGCACATCTTAGCATTATGTGCAGTGTGCCTTTTAAAATATTTGAGGAAACTTTTGAGCAGCTACTTCTAACAATATATTAATCATCTTAATGATTATCAATAGTAATAATGTTTTTATAGTCTTAATAATAATTTAAGAAATGGCTAATTGGGGTAACTGATAGTAGTTAAACGGTTAAGGCTAACGTGTGTGCCGGCCAGGTTAACATTGAGGGAAACTCTTTAATACTTAAGTGTTGTTGAATCAGAAGCTTTACTGACCTCCTGAAGTTCTTCATAAAGACTGGATTGTCAGTCTTTAAGACAGTGTTTCCCAACCCTTTGGAGCCACGTCACATATTTCACATTAGAAAAGTCACACGGCAAACCACCAAACAAAAATGTCACAAAAAGCATATTGATAATTTTTCCCCGCGCACCAGGTATAGCGGAATTGGCTCGGTTTGTCCCCAGTATACCTTTTTTTGCTTTCTTCTTACCACTACTCATGCTAGGGTCTTCATCTGGGTCGGACTTTTCTTCAGGACCCAGGTCAGATTGACTACTTTTTCTTTTCAGATATTTATCTATTGCTATTACACGCTGTGTCGTCTCACAGCATGACTATTATGGAATTTCTTCTTCTGTTTTACTGGCAGTTGGCAACCCATTTAATTACAGCAGGTAGTTGCACTGCGCTCTAGTGGAAGAGAATGTAATTTTTCTGCCTGTTAGCATGCCGATCGCTAATCAGGTGGAACCAGATAATCTTCCACGGCACACCTGATCATTTCTCACAGCACATTGTGGTTGGGAAACACTGCTTTAAGATACTTTGCTTAGTTTTTTGTGCTACTGTTGATGTGCTCAGCTCTTCGTGAAGGGAGGGCCTAAGGGTCTGTCACTCTGCAGCTGTGCTGTGTGAAGGGAGAAAGGCAAAGACGGCACTGTTGGTATCACTGAAAACTGCAACCAAGTATCTAATCCAGCAGTCATTTTTGGTATCAGTTAGTATGCAAGTTTTTTTGTTTTTTTTTCACATATCATGATACATTTCATGTCTACTGTACTAAAAAATAAAAAATAAGGGGAAAAAACCAAGTAATAGTGAGCTTCCTTAGCATTTTGGTGTGAAAGGTATTGTAGGAATTGGTTTTGGTGACATCTCGAAGTGTATATATGGATTATTATCTCTTATTAAACAGTTTAGAAACAAAATCCACACATTGTAAATCTATACACAGCCCAATGAATTCCTTTAATCATATCAGTCAATCAATGGACAAGTACGAGATCATACTAAGTCATTCTGTATATTTTTAATAACATAAAGAAAACGCTTCATAACCAAGGTGATTAAAGTCATTTTTAAATTTTTTATTTGTATGTAAAAAAAAAAAAACCCAAAAAACTGCAGTTTTGCTCATTTAAATCTGTTCTGTCCCAAATGAGCATTTATCTTTGTAACTTCTGATCTGCTGTTTTTTGTTATAACTGCTGTGATCTTTGATTTAAATGTCATCATTGCACCTCTGTAAGATCGTGTGTGCCACAGTGAAGGAGGTCTCCTCGCAGTGCATCTCCTTGTGTAGTACTGTGTTATGGTGGCCAGCCAAGAACAAAAGTGCTCTTGCCACAGTCCCTTCCCTGCAGGAAACACTCACCTGTAGCTTTTTGTGACAACAAACGCTGCAGCAGCTAGCGAAGCGGTTTGAGGAACAGTGCTCTCTGTGAATGTTAGTGGCCTCTTAAAACGTCTTATTTGAAGTGAAATTCCTAGCCTCTTGTGTGAATTTTCTCAATAACTCTAAAGTTGCCAGTTTGGGTGAAAAATTCCCACTGTCACCCTGCTGGTTTGGTCTTATTTCTTTGTATTCTGGAGTATATTTGTAATTTCTGTAATGGTTTGAATTGACTCATACAGACAAAATCACTCATCGAGGTGTAGAGGTTGTACTTACAGTAAACCTCTGCACAGGTGTAAATACAGCCAATTACATCTCTGTTACAACATTATCTTAGATAATAGATATGAGCTTTGTGCATCTTTATGTTACTGTACCATGAAATATAATAAATTATTAAAAAATACGACTATTAGAGCAGATGAAGCAGGTAAGGTACGCCAAGACCTAAAACCAGTGAAGGCTGGAAGTATAGGTGTCATTTCTATGTCTTTTGTGTACCTTTTGTTTGCTCGTGAATCGGAAATCACAGCCCACTCACTGGACAAATTCCCATTTAGATTTTCTGTTCTCTTCTTTGGTTCAACAGTAAAGTTGGAGCATCTTTTTTTATAATCTAAAACCCTGCCCTAAGTGGTTCAAAAGCTTTTGAAGTAATTGTCTGCATATTTCATAATGAGCAAACCGCTTAATAGTGGTTCATTGTTGAAATTCAGCAAACACCCTTAGTGTCTCAAAAAAAACAAACCCTCACCCACCCACACACACAAATTTGAAGATGGCTGTTCATTTAGTGCTGGCGTGAAATGGTGATCTGATGAAGAGTTGCCTTGGTGACTTTGGTCCTGAAATAATCACAGAATCTATTAAATTGGCTTGGTCTGAGCATATTCTATGAGTGAATTAATTATTTTCTCCACAGACCATTTCTGGGTGCCTTTGAGTTTTCAAATAATCCGCCTTTGCTTTTTCTGAGTTAAATAAACATGTTTTTTTTAAATAGTGTAGATCTAATCATTTAATGCACCCTTTTTTTTATATAAATTCATGAATTAATACATTCATGTTGCATGCAAGTATAAGGCAGTGTTTCAAATCCAACTGCACAGTAACCCTTTTTATTAGGAGAGATGGACTTTTCCTCCAGCAAGGAGAAGAACATTTTTGGCAACTGAATAATAAATTCCATCTACAGTGTACGTTAAGATGTCGGTTTCTCACTACCTGCAGTGCTCCCTAATTGGCTGACCAATTAGTTTCCCATATTTATGTGTATTTGTGAATTGTTTTGTTTAACCTTGGATCAGTGTATTGATTTATGATCTTCCCAGTGACAGCTGATGAGTCGGAAATCACTTTTCTTTGTTTTGTTCTTCACAAGTTATTTTTAATCCAGGTGCACATGTTGCTTAAGGCGCTTTTCCTGGTGTGCAGAATTCTTAATGAAATGGAAAACTATAGGACGTGCTCTGTATGCGATGATACAAATGATTCTTGCTGCCACTCCGAAAGTCTTGCAAAGTTCCCAAAGAGAGCATGTGAACAAGGAAGACAGAAAAATGTGCAGACACATTTTTGATATCAGACACCAAAAGCAAAATATAAGATACATTGAACCCGAGCAAGTCAGTGAATATACAGTTTGGCTTTAAAGTGAGGCTGTGAGGGTTTCTTAAGTTGTTTGTTCACTTCTCTTCAGGTGAACACAGCCATGCATGAAGCTAAGCTGGTAGAGGAGTGTGATGAGCTAGTGGAGATCATTCGTCAGAGAAAACAGGTCATCGCCGTGAAGATCAAAGAATCCAAGGTAAAGTATTATTCAACTGAATTTTTTTTTTTTTAAGCGTCTTTTAAGTGCAGTCTAAAATATTCAAATTCAGGTACAATAACCAAGATTGCACTGACTGATTTTTTTTTTTTTTAAACTTTAAGACAGTACACGAAAAAGCAAAGCTAACAGACAGCAGTCTTGGCATTTTATTAACTTAAAGGGAACCTACTATGCCCTTCATTGTTTTTTGTAATATACATGTATGGTACATGTTTATAGTAATTATGGCCAAAGTTTCAACTACTGAAGTCAGAGTATGCATGCTCCATCTACATTGTTTTCAGAGAGCTAGCTTGATGGTTCATTCACTCTATAATGCATGCTCAATCATCCAGGTAAGGAAATCTCAAAAGTTGATTCTGTTCATCTGGATTTAGTGTTTTCAGTGGGAGAAACATTTTGTCACTAACTCTAACCCTTCACTTCAGAGTTAACGAGACTGCAAGTTCACTGCACGCAGTCACAATAATTTTGTTCCTGGTATGGTTTCCAGCTGCTGATTTTCCTAGTATGACTGTATCATAAGGAATTAGAAGAGAGCTAGTCTGAAGGGATTGTGACGTTAAAGGGAGATACTCGATGAACTGAGGGGCTGCACCATGGCCTGGTATAAGATAGCATAAGATAAATATGGATTACTTTGAACCGTGAATCATGCAAAGCCACAATTGCAGAGTCCAAAAATTGGAAAAAAAAATGTAAATGACCACAATAGGTCCTAATTGTGTAGCAAAGATTTAATCAGTCAGAGCAAGATTATCATCCAGATGTTGTTATATTTTAGTCACTGTTGAGCTTAAGCGGAATATTGTTTAAACTCCTCAGAAAAAGATCTATGGTTAATTAATTGAATGTCTGCTGGGGCAGGCAGAATGTACATTTTCCTTTAAAAAAAAAAAATATATATATATTTTTTAAATGATGTTGTTGGGAATGGTTAAGAAACCCCAGGCGGTGTCTTAGCGTATCTCTAAATGTACCCTACAACCAAAACGAGTTATAGATGGACGATCTTCTCTGTGTGTGTCATTAACTGAATCAGTCCAAGAGTAGATGCACTTTTATTCAGCGTGCATAAACAAAAACAGTGATTACTGGCACTTAGAAGAGAGAGATGATGACTTCGGTGAATTCGTATTACAACGTTTCATTCAATTTTCAGCAGTTCATATTTCAAACACTCGTGTCGCCTCGCCATCTGAAGCAGGCAAAAAGCCCGACCAACCATAGCTTTGCAGAAGCGAATGAATATGAAAGCAGCGATGCCGTGGACAGAATATATTTGTAAGGCTACTTGTGTGGTTGTCTGCTTGTTTACCCAAATATACACCACATGCAGGCTTTACAAGAAATGAAAAATACGGAGGATGAAAAAAACGATTGATAAGAGCCTCTCTCATATTTAGGCAGTCAACATGAATGTGTGAGGAAAGAATCTAAAATGGCAGGAAAGACTGTTCTGAGCCTCCCGCTGCTGTTTTAGAAAGTCCAGAACTAACTGCACAGACAGATACAGATTTGGCTCTGTGTGCGTGTGCGTATGTGCTCATGCCCATGTGTATATGGGTGGTTGTCCCGCCTCTGACCATGAATAACCCTTCCAGAGGTGAAATTTTAAGTGCTTGTGGAGGATCCAAGGTTGCACAGGAGCTTCGTAGAGAAATTTCCCAACAGTTAACACAACGAAATAGGTTTGTGTGTGTGTGTGTGTGTGAGACAGAGGAGTGTGTCGACAATGATTGCAGACAAAGAGCAAGGTTTGTTCTCCTGAGAGTCCGTGCCTGTAAAAGGCTCTCCAGCTGAAGGTACAGCAGTCAAATGTAGGAAGCCCGTATGCATCACTTTGAAAGGTCAAGGAAGATGAATCAAATGCGCCTCGACTAATTCAAATGTTTAGAAGAGAGCAAAGGATAAGATGAATATTGATATTTTACGCAGCAACATTGCTACAAAAACACAGCTCATATTATGCATTTTAAGCAAAATACTGAGATGGCTTCCTGTTGAGGACAGTCTCATAAAGGAAAGTGTTCAGAGGTGACTCTGCAACAGAATAACCGGATTATACAGGCTTTATCATGGTGAGCAAGGTGCTTCCATTCTCTCTCTTACTTCTTCATAATGAGGTCTCTATCTTGCAAAGGAGACTCAGCAGTCATACTTAATCTCTCCCAGCTCACACACACGCACATAACAAAAAACAGACTATTCCCACGGCCGGGTTTCTGTTTGAGTGTTTTTGTCATATGACTTCCTGTTTTCCAAGCATCTATTCTGCCACTGTTCCATTCCCTTTTCTTGAAAACTGTTCAGACTCCTTTAGAGCCTCAAGGATTAACAATGCAAAACTCTTTTAGTGTTACATACTAGCTTTTTTTTTTTTTTTTAAACACAATTTTTTTTTTTTTTTTTTTTTTTTTTTTTTAAT
>VUQG01045278.1:96572-136162 GCA_015106755.1 Etia nguti | reverse complement strand
CTAATGTTTTTGTCACTTTTTACGGAATCCAACTCAAAGTAAGGCCAGTACTTCCACGCTTTAAACGCTGCACGGTCGTACTCTCTCCCGCACTCCATATATTATCCATTGTTGATCTGCACACGTCTGTTGCTGCCATGGACGTCGTTATTGTCATGAGACACTCTCACAAACAAAATAACGGTTTAGTAACGCAGCGTGCCTTTAGGAAAGTAACAGTAATCTAATTACTTTTTTTGCAATAGTAATCCCTTACTTTACTCGTTACTTGAAAAAAGTCATCGGATTACTACCCATCTCTGTACATATCAGCCTCCTAGCTTAATTGTACCTGGCATAGAAGGAGCCTGGAAAGTACTTCATGCCTTCCTTGGTCAGTAGCAACTTGTTGGCTGTACATACAGACTTACATACAAACATACGCTGTGATGGTTATAGTAAGATATAAAGTTAATCACTGACAACATCGTCATCAGCACAATACCACTAGAAATTTTGAAAAATGACACAAAAAGTATCCTACATGGATAATGCTCTAGTAATAACACTACTACTACTGTGATGGTAAGATTAAAAGGATATTGGGATATAGGTAAGGTATCCTCACACACATATTTTATCTTATAGAGTTCACATCCTAAATGGTTCGTACACAGTAGAGAAAAGTGTAATCTTTGCTTATCACATTTTAGCCACTTTTTGTCAGCTTAGGTTTACTGTTATAACCTCCACACCTTCTCCCAGCCAAAAAGTGTGTATTTAAGTTACAAGTATGTGCATACTTACTTTTTGAAGTATGTACATCCAGTACTTTCGGTAGCAAGACCCTTGTCAAGTATTCTGTGTTTTGACACACATTAAGGTGTACAAGTAGCTGAATTAAATAAACTGTGCACGAGAGAGCTTTTCCACTTTTTTCCTCTCCTACACACCTGTCAGATTACAGTGAGTTGTGCAACAGTACAACTTATTTTTACCACTGCAAATGTTACAGGGATTAAACCTGCAGTACTCTGAGCACCAGCACCTCTGTCGCCAGTCTGTCACAGAATTGATATGGCATCCTCCCTTCTTCTATAGATGCACTCATTTTGTTCTTACCACATACACAGCAGTTGTTTTTCCTTCTTGGAGAAATTAAACAGTCTGTTTTTACAAGACTGTTTAATTGTCGTCCTTCGAATCTGTCGTTGTTTCTCTTTTGTTTCTTTTCTCCTGTTTTCTCCCTGAGGTAGAGTTTGCTGCTGTCGAAGCTCGCCTCAGACTTGAACTATTTTCTCTTGCTTTGACATTCTTCTTTTTCCCTGTAACAGTACAAGCTAGTACAAAATGCAGTTTTTAATGTTAACTAAATGTGAGCAAATAAACTTGTTTGGGGCATGTTAGGTTAGAGTCAGCTTGAAGAGATAGAATAGTCTTAAATATGCTTAAATCCTTTGGGACACAGGGAAAAAATATTGCCTTGCCAAACATTATGATGTGGTCACTGGTTAGAATTGCATGGGAACATAATTAAATTGTGACCACATTTTAACAATGCATGGCCACAACAGAATGTGTTGTTTACTGACCACACTGGATCAAGTCTGTGGCACTAAATAGACATTGTTAGAACATTTACTTGTCAGTACACTACACCAGGTCCAGTGTCAAAACTAGTGACAAACACCACAAAGGTTATTTATTTGTATTTCAAAATAAACCACTATCCGTAGTTCATAAGTAGCTGTTTCTATGTGGCTCCTGCTGATTTTGAGTGATTATTGTGAGTGGTCTAAACATTTATTCCAGATAATAATTTTGTGTACTGACAGTCTCGTTTAGTTTTACACCTAGATCTGATTCAGTGTTCTCCGGCAGTCTGGATTTATTGATGTATTCTGTGATTTTATTTTTTTTTTGCCTTCCCTGAAGTCCCACAGCACCAGCCTCTCTGTAATGTGGGGCATCTTGGTTGCACTGCAAGCTACAATGAATGCCAAATTCTAGTCCCCTCTAGAGGCTCCCATATCAAGTGATAAGGTAATATGTTAGCGCTGCCTGACAACAACCATGATGAATATTGCAGGGTATCATCATAATTTATCACTAGTTCAACTCAAAGATGAATCATTCTTAATATTCCTTTTTTTAAAACAGTAAAAGAGACATTATGACTGTACCTACAAAGTCACATCACCCACAGTCTATTTTGCGAGAATATTCATCAGGTTCAGCTGTGGCATATAATAAGTTAAAACCTCAGCGATATCGCTAATTTAGGATGTGCCCCAGGGGTGCTCAATAAAATTTTAAAATCAGTCTAAAATTGCAACCGAAGTGCAGTGAAGCAAAAATGCAGCTGATATGCCAGCTCATTTCAGCTTCTGCCAGGAGTGGTTTTTAGGATTAACTGTCATCAGGACACACTCGGGATATATAGGTATAGTTAAGGTTTGAACCTTTTTTAGTTTATGTCACTGATTTAACATATTTTAGTATTGAGTATTCGTCTTAGCAGGCTTCTAGAAAGCACTATCGCCCTCCTCACCAGCATATCCTTTTTTCCACTCTATGTGATACTGCCATCTGGAAATTTCCCAGTTCATTTCAGTTCAGTAAAGCTTTATTGGCATGATATGGTCAGAGATTGTCTATTGACAGTTTACAGTAATCTTTTTATAATACATGAAATCTGTGTTTGTTTGCAAACTCTTCCTGCATGATCAGGAGCTGAGCAAGGTTCCCTGAAGGTTCTTGTCTATATCAGAAATTACGACGTCAAGGGTGTTGCCTAGCAACCACTTACCAATAGGTCCAACCAAAATGATCCACTTGTAGAGTTTGTGCACCTTCGACGCCTTAAAAAGCATACCTTGAACCTTGAACCTTAACCTTGAACAAGGATTTTCATTTCACAACAGTGACATTGAGATATTATGATGTGATCACGTTGCCTAGCAATCACCTACCAACAAGCTAAAAAGACCCAATTATAGTGTTTATACACAAATACCACCTTAGGTAATATTGTATCATTTTTATTTTGCGACAATAACACCTAATTTTTATTAACAGAATTTTCACTATGCATCATGTTGCCTAGCAAACACCTACCAGTGGGCTAAAATCACAGTCTAAACTATACTGTACCACACATAGTGAATATTTTTAAAACACCTATATTTAAACAATAGTGTAGTGTAGTTGTTTTATGGTTGACATTAAAGAGAATCATGCTCAGTGTTGGGAAGGTTACTTTTAAAATGTATTCCACTACAGATTACAGAATACATGGCCCAAAATGTATTTTGTAACGTATTCCGTTAAGTTACTCAACAAGAGTAACGTAGTCTGAATACTTTGGATTACTTAACATACTGTCATGCTTTTTACAACTACATGAATGTACTATTTGTGTGTGATTTATTACTATTAGTGAAGGCTACTCGCCATACCAATACCGACTAGATTTTTAAATTTTGATATAAAATGAATAACAGTAGGGTGGTTATTAGGTAAGGCTGCACTTTTTGCAGCGATCTCGTATACAAAACTATTCCGCGTGTATATAAAACAGGTCCACGTCTCCAAACCGTAGTAAAGGGACCTCTGGCTAATACGTCGGGTTCCGTGTCGGGCCGAAAACTAGCTTTACTTTGTTGTCTGGGTCAACTTTGCTATCGAGAGACAGAGAGAGGCGTTGAAAGGCTGCTCCAACGGAACTTATTGTTTCGGAGGAAAACACGAACTCAGTGTACAGTCGAGTCTTAATAGCTTACTTACAACTGGGCTCGTCAGGCACTCTTTTTGGCTGCAGTGATTATTATTATATTTACATGCTTCCATCTCCCGTTTCTGGTCGGTGACAACTCGTACTTTTCGACTGTCCTTTTTCTCCCTCCCTCGCGCTCACAGACACATAACGGGTATGGCAGTCCATTCTCCCTGCAGCACGGACTACACTGCCCATGAGGCTACATTCTTTAGGGCTATGCCTGTAACACTCTGCCTATTGCCTTCATATTAAATCATTTTATGAATAATAATTTTTAAAAATATTTCTTCACGTCATTATGCGGGCCGCAAGTAGGGGAGACATGGGCCGCGAGATCGAGACACAGGCATTAGAGCCCCTTAATGCGTGTTTTGTTTGGGTTTCCACCGGCGTGGAATTACCAAAAATAGAGAGGGCATAGCCTAACATATGAAACAGGAAAAGACCGCTGTGTAATCTATTTATTTCAACAAAGTGACTGTATTCTGAATACCACCTTTTTAAACGGTAACTGTAACGGAATACAGTTACTCATATTTTGTATTTTAAATACTTGTATTCCGTTACTCCCCAACACTGATCATGCTATAGCTTGTGAATTTTATCTTCTTAAGTATAAGTCCAGCCTGGCTTTACTAATAAATTGAGGTCAAATGCATGTATGCTATATAGGTATTTGTACACTTAACCGTATCAACAGAATAGTAAGTCACCATGAGCTCTCATGTGAGAAACAATCAGAGCCACCCACACATCAACGGAATCTCTGTCCACTGCCTATTACCATACATATTTGGCACTACAGCGTAGTGCAAGATAGCACACTACATGACAAAGTATATCATATGCATTAGTATAATGCACTACATAGGATAAAGCAGTAGTTTAGTGCAATACGGAATGATTTTCTCTCTCCCCCTCCACTCCCACACTGTCATTCTTCCTCTCCTCTGGCAGCCTGTGCTATCAGGGGAAAGAAGCTTGTCCACCCACAGCCAACACTGGTTGAGATTCTGAGTCTGTGATTGGCAACCACCATTTCGTTCTGCTGTAATGGTTTAGACAAGCCATCAAAATAACAAAAAACATTAATATTTTTATCCATGATTGAGGTTTTGTGGTTTTCATTATGACACCTGTGTTTGTGTCAGCCTCTTCACATGTCTTTGTCCCTCATTCTCCCTCTCCTCTCCCACTTTTTTTTTTTTTTTGGGCAGAGGAATTGGTATTCAGATTAAAGAGCCTCACTCATCTGTTCTGGTGAAGTCGAATAGTGATTTTGGATTAAAACGGGTCACAACAAAACTGATCACAGATATCTCACTTTGACAGGCTTATTAGAGTTTTTTCCTTCTGACTCTGCTGCTCTGTGGGCTCAAGTAGCAAGCTTTTGAGCTCAGAACTTGCACTTGAAGTCTCTTTTTTTGTCTGTGACTAGATTGGAAGGTTTAGCTGTCTCAGTATTTTAGGATGAGAGGATCTGGGGGCTTTTAACCTAAGCTCATCATATTTCAGGCAGAGGGTTGCAAAGCAAAGAACATTTTGACATGTAGCACTACCAGATACTATAAAGTCATGCATCACAACCCTGTCTTTTCAACAACAGGACTCCTTAAATTGCTGCAGATTATATGTGGGATTGCAGCAAACCTCAAAACTAGGTGAATTCCCAATGACATTAATAGTTTTAATAATTATAACA
This sequence comes from Etia nguti, assembly GCA_015106755.1. Classification (NCBI taxonomy): domain Eukaryota; kingdom Metazoa; phylum Chordata; class Actinopteri; order Cichliformes; family Cichlidae; genus Etia; species Etia nguti. The sequence continues at coordinate 130,703 of VUQG01045278.1, read as the reverse complement.
ATTATAATTTTATGAACTGAAACTAACAAATGTGGTACACAGAGTCAGAGAGCCTAACTAAATGTGAACAAGTTTCCTAATAAGCGCAGATGGTGACTTAATCGCAAGCAAATAAACTGAATAAACTCGTCTTATTTGACCTCAGAGGACACAAGTTGCAATTTAATGCAAAGCACTGAATGCATAAGGAAATGCTTCATTAATTACACAAATTATCATCACAAATTCTGAAAGACATTTTATGGGAACTGCTCGTGTTAAAATAAAGTGAAGGAATTTGACATGGCCTTTGCTCGTTTTTTCCTTTTGTTAAGGTCTTTTTTGTTATGCAGCAGCTTGTCGTGGCCTCAAACTTTCCATGTTCCGCTTTTATGTCCCTCTCTAACCCCTCTCTTGGCACGCTGGCCTCTGTTACCCCTGGCTATGGCATATGATCGCCTCGTCTGGAGCCTATTTTTCAATCTTTATGCCATCTGTCAAATAATCTCAGAGGTCATGCTTATCCTTTTTTTTTTTTTTAAGATGATACACCTTTCGGTCTTAACCCTTGGCAACCCTACAGGTATTAGCACCAAAATCTTGAAAATTTAGGATATATTGTGGTGGTATAGAATATCATGGGATCCAGGAATAATAAAGGAGCATTTCACCAGTTTTACTACACTACTATGGCATAAAAGTATGTAAAACATAAATAAATAATAATTGCGTACTGTATAAATCATTTTGTGGGTCCAGTGGGAGCTGTTTAAAAGCATATAAACTGCTTCATGTGATCTCATTAGGAGCTGAAAAAATATTTGGGGATTTTCATCTTACCAACAGCTCTCTGTAGTCCAGTCCACATTTCCGCCTGAAGGCAGCATCTTGAAACTACTCACCAACATTTTACAAGTAAAAAGGAGTAAAATAAGACACCTGCTCATTTTGGGTGACATAGATTTCAGTCTTTTTTTGTTTTATACGACCCATCTCAGGTTCAATCTTTAAATGATTTCATCCTTTTGAAATTCAGGTTGGCTTGATTGAGACAACGTTTAAAATCATGTCCTAGAGCTTTCACTGGCTTTTGAGGTCAGTCTAATAAAAGATGAACCTCGAGTGCCTGAAAGTGAACAGTGGCACTAACGCTGTAGCATATAGAAGTATCACTTTGCTGTGGGATGCTCGCAGCCAACATGTGAAGTAACTCACAGCTTCTTGAATAACATATGAATTAAGCATGATGCTAAGAGGGGAATGTGCATGTACGGTACTGTGCAGAAGTCTTGAGCCACTCCTCATGTCTCCATATTTTTCTTCCTAGGAGCCAGAGTTTCTTTCAAATTTTTAAAGTGATCTTGAACAAAAGTGCTCCAGGCTTTGTGAAAGTCTTTCAAAGTTTCAATTTCTCAGTTTCTCGTTTTCAGTCCAGACATTCTGTCTGATGATTTTTGGATGAAAGTGGGGGATTTTCAGTTTGTTAGCGAGTGAAGAAATAAATTTTAAAGTTTTGTTTAAATCATCATCAGTATGTATGGAGCAGGTCGGGAGAAAACTATAGCAGGAAGTGTCTACAGCTATCTGTAAACCATGGTTGAGGCTATGTCATGGTTTGGGGCTCTATTTTAGTCAGTGGTGTTTGAGAACTTGTCAAAACTGATGTAATTATGAACACTGAAAAACACTGTCACATTTTGATCCACCATCCAATATCATCTGAAAAGAGTCTGTTAGCAACAGCAAACAGACTCTGATTCTGAAAAAGTGACAAATGTTTGCCTAAGAGAGTTCAGACTTTGTTGAAGAATAAAGGTGGGCATACCAAATCTTGACTTTAAAGCTTCTTAGAATTGTACAAAGTGATTTTGCCTTACATACTAAATTTCCATGCATGTTTGAACACGTTTTAGTAAATCACTGCACCTATTTCTCATTTTCCAAAATATAAAAAAAAAAATGAAGAGTGACTTAAGACTTTTGAACAGTGCTGTACAAGCAAGTGTGCTTGTGTGACCTTTTAGTATCACAACTGTGCATTTATCTCAGATTGAACTGTGACCAGGTTTCTACATGACTGTCTTCAAAAATGAAGCCAGAAACCTACAGAGACGCAGAGAGAGCGTGTGCAAGTGGATGAAACGTGACAGATTGAGAGTGAGAAAGGAAGAGTGTTGGGTGAATAAAAGACACCAAATAGCTCTTTGCAGGGATGAGTGTCTGCAGACGTGAGTGCCCTCAGACTACTGCTTTTACCCAATAATACAATCCAGGCCTCAGCAACGCAGAGAGATGGGTAAAAGTGCAATATGCCAGTCCAGTTACACTTTGTAATTCTTCAATGGGAAAGACATTCACTTTAAACAAGCACAGAGTGGTGTTATTAAAGTACAGAAAGAGCATGTATTCTTTTTATGACTCGTATTTTTCACAGATATTTGCTTTGTCGTTCTTTAATATGTCTTTTTTATTTATTATAGAAAAAACTCTGATAGTAAAATATTATTTTAAATTGAAGCATTTAGTCATTTAAAAAAAAGCAAACATCTTTTTTTAAACAACATAATAATGATTACATTTGTGCTTAAGCAAAAAAATATTTTTATGCATTTATAAGCATTAAATTGAATTAAGCTTGCATCTCTGCTCGGTCACAATTTATTAAAGTTGCGGCTCACAAAACAACAAGAACCCATATTAATCCAGACTGCTTTTATTAGGCTGTGCCCTGTTTGTGCATTTTTTTTAATTGCCTGTCTGTCTCGGTAATGAATTCATATCAACAAGAAGCAAAGCTGCACTCAGAGTATGAAGCAGTTTGGTTATTTAGGACAGAGAGCAGATTTAAATTTAGAAGGAGTGGGTTTTTTTTACATGTAACGTAGATTGGTCTTACAGTTTATCATGCAGTGCCTCTCTATCTGTCTGTGTCTGACTGTTATTCCCACGGACAGTTGGAACAAGACATCTGATTATATAGAACTGTAAGCAAAAAAGGCCCTACCACTTTCTTGATCTGTGACCTTATTATTTTGCAAAAATGTAGTTCCAATTAGAGTGAAACTGAAAATAAAGCAGGATATGCTCTTGAGCATGTGTTCCCGGGTTTTTAAGTCAGATATGCACTTTGTCAAGTCTGTTTTTCAAGCACCAGTAAAACACCAGTATACCCACATCCAAGATCCTCTAAGCTGCAAGACAAGACTTCACTCACCAGTCAGTGAGTGATGTCACAGTGGCTATGTCCGTCTTTTATATACAGTCTAAAATTATTCCACACTGCAGGCCACTCACTATAGTCCTACAGAGCAGGCTGTCCCGCTCATAACTTCTGATTTTGAAGTGCCGGTGCAGGTGGATTTCAACTATAAGTTGTAATTTCCTCAGCTAAGGCCATGAACAGCTTCTTTTAAACAAGTTTTTGTGAATATTTTTAGCTACTACATTCTCATCTCCATGATATGCTGTCAATTTAGCTATGATAGTGTGTTTTTACAATGACCAGACTCATTCACATTCCAGCTTTCTGGCTTAACATTTGGACCTGTCCCACATCGTGAAGCCTCCACTGTAATTTTCTAGAACAAAGGGAAACTGTGTGAAGGAGGAGCACCAACAATATAAACCCAGGCTTAAATATGTCTTCATTTAGCAGCTCTATTGTTTTAACTAAAGACTGGGCTCTATTTTGAGTGAGCATATTGTGGATATCCAAACAAAACCCAATCTGAATGAATACTTGCCTTCCTGTAGGCAGCGACTTTGCTGACAGTCAAACACTGGACTGTTGACTTAACAATGTTTGTCATTCTATTGGTAAACTATTCTGGGAAGCCATATTGTGTGTGTACAAAGCAGGGAGTCAGCAAACCCCAGAGAGTTTGTGGGTGTGTGTATGTGTGTATTCCTCAGATCCTAGACAAAATATTAGGTAAGCAGCTAAAATCCCGGCTGAAAATATCACATGTCAAGGTGCCCCGGGGATACACGTCCCTCCTCCTGTTAAAGGGCCTGCAATAATATTTACCCAGCATGCATCTCCGATGACAGGCCCCGAGCTACCACACACTCCTTAAAGTAAACAGTCGGAGGTAGAGATGAGATGAAGAAACAGGAGGTAAAGGGGAGCAGAGGTTGGAAAGCTATAGAGAAGGAGAAGAGGGAGCGTCCAAATAGAATAGCTGCACACGGTGCATACTGGGATTTTAAAGCATTCCTGGTAGATAGAAGTAGCACTGACGTGCAAAAAAGATCAACTATCTCCCCATTTGTTCTGATCTGTGAAATAAATTAAAAACAATAGAGAGACAGTCTGTACATGCACAAAAAGTAGCTCTAGAATATCCCCATGACTTTGATTTTAAATAGATTAACAGTAAAATTAGATAAAGCAGTTCAGTTCTTTTTATTTAGGTAGTGCCAATTTGCAACACTCGCCTCAGGCCAATTTATATCCTATGGTAAAGACTCTATATTATTTAAAAAAAATAGGACCACACTGAATTTCTCTCCAATTTCAACATTGTGTTTAAGAAACCTGTGATTTTTAGATCTGTGTTCATTATGTAATGCCCTTCTGGGAGGTATATGTCGAGTTCCACCTTCATTTTGCAGCATGAGACAAAAAAACCCAAAATGCTGTCATTAGTCATAAAGAACTGTTTCCAGGAACAAGACAAACAATAATCCTGCAACAACTCGTCTGGCCCCCACGGGGCCCTGAAGTAACACTGGCAGTGGAATTTACGATTCTGTTTTTTAATAAATCCTCTCAGAGAACAGAGTTTGCAAACCAAAACTCCAAATGTCTCCCAGTTTGTCTCTACCTGTCACTTTGACTTTTTTTTTTTGTGGAAATTACACTTTTTAGATGGGTACCATGTGTGCTTTCAATCAGGGACGTCCCAATTCAGAGGATTTTAAAGCAACCGTGTTTAGGCTGCTTGTCAGGGGCAAATCAGTCTGAAAACACATTTAAAAAGCAAAGTCTGACCTATTTAGCTGCCAGGCAACCTTTTAGACGTCCCACAGCGTCTTGAGTTGCTTGACAGTGAAAACAATAAATCACAGCTGCATAGAAAAACAAGCAATGGACACAGAATAGAACATCCCCCTAGCTGATCCAGTCTAGCATCAAACTTTGTAGTCCATCACTGTATGCACTGTCAAGAAATTCCATGATATGATGATTCCTCGATGCAATAGAGCTTCACTGTTTTCCATAAACGTAAGAATGAGCCACAGTGTCGCCCTCATGGGCATTTTCCTTCATTAGTTACGTGTTCCTTCATTAAGAAGAAGTTAAGAACTTATAAAAATTGAAAAGTGCTAATAGATGGCACATTTATTGGCTTTGGTCTTCCCACATAGTGTTGCATCATTTCGTCTTTCTTGTTGATATCCAAATATTCCATAGAGCTGAAGGCAGCCAGGTCACTTCACTGCGTTATAAATAGCTTTGTTTTTATGAGCTGTCAACGCTAACACGTAGCGTTTCTCATTAGCTGAACATGAAGCAGCTCAGTTTTTTTCATAAACCATAATAAAGATCTTATTATTATCCTGTTATTATTATCTTGAAGGTTACCAAGCCAATTAAACATCAGCTTTAACTTTCGAAGCCTGTGATGGCATTGCACGCTACATCGCCAAAGGTATTCTGTCATCTTCCTTCAGTGACATCCCATTCTTAATTTATCATGTTTAATATGATGTCCACTCCTAAACCTCGTCCCCATCTTTTGCTGCTTTAACAACTTCGACTCTTCTTGGAAGGGTTTCCATGAGGTTTAGGAGTGTGCAGCAGCTGCTCGGTCATGGAAACCCATTTCATGGAACTCTCTAATTTGAAGGCTATATGAACTTTGGACCTTTGTAGCAAATGACTCTGCAGAAATTTGGCAACCTCTATGCAGTATGTGCCACTTTGTTATACTATCAATACCAGCTGACTGTGGAATATTTAATAGTGAGGAAATTTAATGACAAGACTTGGCAGCATGCTATCACAGTACCACTCTAGAATTCACTGAGACCCTGAGTGCGACCCATTCTTTCACGAATGTTTGTAGAAGCAGTCTGCATGCCTGGGTGTTTTGACTTTATACACCCTTTGGCCATGGAAGTGATTGGAACACCTGAGTTCAATGATTTACTTTTTGCAGTATAGTATATGACCATGTTTTGTCATTTGTATTTTTGAGGCTGGCAGAGTTTTTCTTATAGTTGCTCGCTGAAATTCATTAATTCCGCTGGTGAAAATGCCAGCAGGTGGAGGGGGTGATTGGGGGTGTGTTAAAATGCCAGACAGCAAACTGAATGTGAATGCTGGAAGCTAGAACGATCAGCATCTCACCAAGGAAAGCTTCATAATAAAGCCATGCTTTCAAGTCCCCTTTGATACATTTGCTATTTTTTTTCCTGCAGTGCAGCACATTTATGTGAATTGACACAACAAAAGAGGGAATACCGAGAGCGTGGCTTTGTTTTAGTGAATGATTACATTTCACACACACAAGCAAAAGCCCTGAGAATGAATCTCGTTGGAAGAAGGGAAAAAAAGGCAGTCTTTCACATGATTTTACTCTAACGAACCATCACAGAAGCTTCCTTTCCAAAAATGGCTTCTTAATCACAGTGAAATTCTAAGCAGACCCAGAAGCCTTACTGAATATTATTTTTCTAGCACTGGTCTCTGAAGACTTTCCCTAGTTCGTTAAAGGGTGAAACTGCAGGAGATCAAGGACTGCTGTTTGTCTTTGCTTTTTCACTACACAAAGACTTTTTCAGTTTTTGGAGAAGTTTTGTAGAAAGAGCCAAAAATTGCCCAGGAAGGAGTGAAAAGCAAGGATGTGACACATAAACACTCTCAATGCCAAGAAGTCATGCTGAGCACCTAATACCCATGCAGTGTTATTGGATGTCCCCACCCGTGTTACATGGCTGCTGCATTTTTAATCTCACCAGTGTACCTCTGTATCTCAGACAGATGAAAGTAGTCAGCACAGCTGGATTCGACGCCACATCACATATGAACGAGACAATTAGAAGCCAAGCGGCATGCTGCCAGTTGGCAACTTCTAAACAAATGTAAAAACCTGTGAAAGGATGCGAGGTTGCGTTATGCTGCTGCTGTGTCAAGAGAGCGCTCGGTGTCCCTGATGCTGCTGCTTCTACTGCAGTAATTGTTTAGTTATGCAGTAAAATGGATCTTTTTTTTCTATCTCCTTAATTACGGAGGCAACCTAATCTTTCCCTCAGCAAAAATGGAAGCCAGGAAAAAGAAGAAGTGTGGGTGAAACTGACTGAATTGAAATAAAGTCGATTACCCAGATGCTGCCCCACTGCAACTACTTCAGCAAAGACCCAGCAGAATGAAGTTGGAATGAAATTACTTTTTATAAATGCTCCCCCAACAGTTGTCTCTTTTATTTCTCTCCTCTCCTTTTTTTTCCTTGATACAGTTTCATTTCTGTGTTTTACAAGGTACCATTAAATACTTGCAAGTACGTAACAACGCACAGCTCTGAGGCAGTCTAACGTTGAGCGATTATCTCTGCAGACACAGATATCGCTAAGCATTTCTGTAGAAGCTGAAGCATGCTAATCACAGTTACTTCTTGAATATTACATCCCTGAGATTTGCTGCTCCCCATCTTGCCTTTATTGTTTTGGCTCTAAAATCTGACAGCAATATGCATGTTTTTGGTCAAGAACCTTATTTGTGTGGGCGTGCATATGTGGTTTCTAGAGGTAGCTGATATAAGAAGGGTTCTGAACTTTCTTTGAAGTAAACATTCACTTTCTTATTTTGAAACGGTCTTCTTCCTAATGTAGGACTCCACACATGACTTATTTACACCTTTAGGCCAGCAGTACAGCACTCCAGAAGAAATCAAATTTGGCATGTTCTCCAAGTGCTGCTAGCAAATACCAGTACGCTCGCTGTGACTCTAGGTCTGTTCATTTCATGGCGGCTCTGCAACATGGAGAAGCTTCAGCGGCGCACGGAGTACTCAAATCTTTTACTTAAATAAAAGAAGAACTGTCACAAAGTAGAACGTTCTTCACTACGTGTAAGTTTGTCCGACATTCAGCATTAAGTTAAAGTACAGACGTATGAATAGTAATGTAGAACAGCTTCATAAAATGAAAACGTTGAAGTACAAGTAGCTAAATTTTTATGTTCAGCACGGAAATGTATTAGGCTCATTTTCACCAGTGACAGACTTATGACTCATTCTGGGAGTAGACATGGCTTGCAGGTGCCTTAAAACAGGAAATGAAAACTTAGGCAGTGGTTACAAGTTGCAGGCTGTAATCCACTAGAGGATTTTTTTTATTTTTTCCTTCAAATTTGTAACAGTTTAGTCTCTAAAGCTTCCAGCTATTTGACATATTCATGGGTTATTTTAGTTGTACCGTCCATTTTGCCAGTTTTAGTTGCAGTGTCTTGCCACCCTTATGTAGAGTGCATGCCAAAAACTTACAGTTTAAGTGCAAACTGATTATTTCAGACTTTGTCCATTTGCAAGAATCCTGCTGGCTCCGGTTCAAAACATTTCTTCTTGGCAATTTACTGAACTGCATGTCTGCTTCTTGTAGAGGCTCTAGTTGATGCTTTGTGTACGGGCCTGCTTGTCCTCTACCGTCACGTGCGTCTCCCCTTCCTGAACCTCGGGCCCAGCCTGGGCTCTCAGGAGTCATCCCCTGGAAAGGCATGACAGAGCCCCAGTGTTTGGAAATGGCTGCGCTGGCAGCGATAAGCAGTTCAAAGAAGAGAGCGCATTAATGTAATTGGCTGCCAGCAGCACATTGGCCTCGTCGTCTCATATCCACATGCGGTAACACACACTCACCACGCAGATTATTGGAGAGGGGAGTGTGTGAGAGTGGAGAGAGGATGGAGAGGATGAGAATGAAAGAATGGGGGGAAGAGAGATGAAGGCAAGGGCAGATAGAGAGAGGGGAGGCGGAGCCCGGGTCCTCATTGTGTCGCTCATTAAGCCATGGGAGGCTCAGGGAGGCTGAGAGATGAGATGAGAGGTGTCAGAGTTAAATGTCAGGTCTGGAAGGGATGTGGCTGACTTCCATGAAGCCTACGCACACACACATTGAGAGGTTGAGAGGGGATCCTCTGCCGAATCTTCAGTCTCATATTATCCCCTCAACTTCTCTTCTCCTACTCGCTCCATAGCTCCTCTCTCTCTCTGCCACTCACCTAGTTTTGCCCTCCCAATTTTCCACCCATTACACCCAAATTACTGGTGCCATTGCAAACTGAATTGTTGCAGCCGGGTAGTAACATTTCCACTGAAAAGCCCCAACCACTACCTATCGTGGTGGAAGTGAAGGCTATTTCCTTCAGCTAATTTCCAAGTCTGTGTGATTGGAGGCACAGAGGAAAATGCCGGGTGGCTTCCTCCACTGTTACGAAATGTTTTCACCAAAGGCTGTGAGAAGCTTTGAAGTTTAGACTCTCGCCCTTGTATCTCAAACATTCTCCTCTTGTGTCTCTCCCTGTGAGTTCTCAGCAAGCACTTCTCACCCCGCTTTCTATTTGTTTTCTTCTTTTGCTGCTCTGGGTTGAAATCTTCATCTCGCTTTATTCTTATTTTTGGTTCTTTCTTTCTTTTATCTTGTGGCATCGCCGGCCTCTTTCACTTCACAAGCTTGAGTGGAAAAAAGAAACAATGGCAGACACGCAATCAGAAACCAACAGGTGAACATACAGAAGCATTAAAGAGCTGAAAGAGTCTGATATTTTAGTAAGAGATGGTGGAGACCAAAAAAGAGCTCAGGTCTGTTTTAACCTGAAGTCCAGACTAAAAACACTGTCAGTTAATCTTTGTGAGGAGTGCAGGTGTAAGCAACTCATAACTCAGTTTATTTCTCAAAGGGACCTAAAACGAGGAGGAACTTAAAAAAAAAAAAAAAATAGTCAGCCGTGTTCACTTGATCATGATTGGATCGGTCACCTTGCAATATTTTCATATATTTCCAGTACACTGGGTACCTGAACCATTTTTAAACGTTGCAACATTCACCAGACTTGCACACTTTAACCACTTATTACCAGCTCCACATGGCTAATAAGCTTAAGCAGCATGAGCATATAGCTAACCATTACTCAATCATTACTTAATGCGCCGTATGAAGCCATTTCTCTGCTTTACTTTCACACAGGATGTTTACACCAGCACTAAACCTGTTCTTGATGAAAACAAAAGCTGTTACACACAGATACACTGTGTATTTCACCAAAAATCTTGGCTTCCGCACCAGTACCGTGCCTGCAGTTGAGAACAGCAAAGATGAAGCAATCTCTTCATTCTCTGCCTTGGCTGTCACCTAATCCTCCTGATGTGTCTGTCATATAATAATCCCCCCTCCTGGTGTGGTTCTGTTTATATCCATGCGCAGAGCTAATGCACTAAACATACAGTCGTTCTAGTATGCCGTATCAATCGATAAGTTTGAGGTCCACATTGGTGGAGTTATTACGAATTAAAAATACATTTCCTATAACACCCACAGCTCTAGAACCAATAAATATATTCGCTATTGATAATATAGTAAACAAAGCAATTTAAGTCAAACAAGACCTGAACACTATTTTGAAAGCTGTAGTATAAAATAAGCATGTTATACCTAAAAATGTGCACAGTGAGCTTCTGTATTTGGGTTTTCATTATAGTAATAGGTAACGCTTTATAATAATATCATGTTATTAAGCATTAATAAGGTATTTATATGGTATTAGCAAGTGCTTAATTCATCATTTATATATGATTACTCCTCCTAAGTGTGTCATTTATAAATACAGATATGTTTATCCATCTGTTACACCATGTACAGCTATCACTGCTAGTAATAATCATAGTCATAAATATAATCATAATATATCTGTATTAAAAATGACATTAGCAATGAGCACTTGCTAATACCTTACTATTAACTAAATAATAGTTCATAGTGTGACATTATTAGAAAGTGCTACCCAGTTATAATAGGTAAAAATCAAACATCTCAGGTCACACTAAAAGAATCACTTGTTTTTCATGAAGATTTGCAATTTGATGATGACGGCGTTTTTATCATTACATGCAGTAACAGCACGTAATTATATCTCTTTCCAGGTCAACCTTTCAAGTTGGACCCAAAAACAGCCCACAAGAAGTTGCGTCTGTCCAACGACTGCCTGACCATGGAGAAGGACGAGAGCTCGCTGAAGAAGAGCCACACCCCGGAGCGCTTCAGCGGAACAGGCTCCTATGGAGCTGCTGGTAATGTCTTTATTGACAGCGGGTGTCACTACTGGGAGGTGCTACTCGGAGCATCCACATGGTAAGAATCACACGCACACACAAGTGCATTATATAAGCCTGCAAGGAGGCTTGATAAACTGAAATATCTTTCTTTTGGGAGTTTAAATCTAGGCTGTTATGCAACCTCCCCCACACACACCACACACACACGCAACAGACACACACCACACACAGTGTATACTCTTATCCTAATTATATTCTTTTCACTAATTGGCTGTGAAGTAGACCTTTTTCATGCACAAAAAACCCAAAGGGGCTACGCGTATCTTGTGTGTCCTCAGCATGAGGTAGCCTGACTGTGTAAGTAAAGTCATTAAGGAGGACACTAGTTTCAGATCACTAATGTGTTCCAAAATGTGCCTTCCCTGCAGGTATGCCATCGGCGTGGCGTACAAATCAGCCCCGAAAAACGAATGGAGCGGCAAAAACTCATCCTCATGGGTGTTCTCACGTTGCAACAACAACTTTATGGTGCGGCACGATGGTAAGGAGATGCTGGTGGAGGCGAGTCTGCAGCTGAGGCGGCTGGGTGTCCTGCTGGACTATGACAACAATTCGCTGTCCTTTTACGATGCCATGAATTCCCAGCATATTCACACCTTTGAAATCTCCTTCCTCCTACCTGTTGTGCCCACTTTCATGATCTGGAACAAGTCAGTCATGATACTCTCAGGGCTACCTGTCCCCGATTTTGTCGATGGTGTGGCCTCGGATCTTCAAGAGCACCAACAGCAGCAAATGGGGATGTGCCGGCAAGACTCGCCATACTTGACCGGGATGAAGACCTGCCACTGAGTGGTCGTGTGACTGTAAATGCGATTAAAACGCTGACACGGTGGCTCATGAGTTAGCTAGTTACTTTCATAATGGTTTAAAAAGTTGCAAATATGCACAGCAGTCTGGAAAAATGTCAGTCCGGTTAGTTTGTAGCCATCCAATATTTTGCAAATCCATCGTCAACGAATGGGAACGAGGTCTTTTGACTGCAGCCATCAGCATACGTAAAGTCCATCCGATGCCCTGCAGTCACTGACAGAGAAAGCTTTGGTGTCCTGTATTTTCAGGACCATTTAAGGTCTTCCTTTTTTCATCTGTGTTTCACCCCAGGCAGAAGACCAAAGTGAGAATCTTCATGTCAGCCATTTAAAGTTTGAAGGTGCAGCACATGAACAGTGAAACTACTTAAACTGTGGTAGATTTCAAGAAAGACAGAAAAGGAAAAGAAAAAGCATATAGAGAAAAATGAATAAAAAACTCACTGAAATCCACATTTTGATATTATTTTAAATATCCGAAAAAACAACATGCTTTCAAAAGTATTTAACTCTTGACGACAGCGCTGTCCGAACCAGTCGAACCAGTAAGTGAGCCTCCTCATGCCCTGAGTATCAGGGGCACTGTTGTTCCCAAAACAGCCGATCTTTTAATGTCTTGATTATAAATTACCCTTCTCTCTAAGGGGACAAGTAAACACAAACCTACCAGCAAATTACCCCACACATCATTTCAGAGCGTCTGGATCCCCTCAGCGTTAGGGTCAAGCAGTCAGGATTTGTCTTTAGTTTATCTTCTGTCTTAGTAGTGTGAAAATTGATGCCACTTTCATGTCTGTTATTACAGCACAAGCAGCTGAGCTGGCCTTGTAGCATAAATTCTGGAAGCTCCAACTTTCAAGCTGCAGAACTTAACCTCCTGTAAGACCATAAAGTGTCTAAAGTGTTTAAATTTCTCTTTTATTACAGATTTAACAAAAGTGTAACGTGTGAATTGGGTAAGCTTTTGAAATGCTGCCAGACTGGACTATTTCTGTCCCCAAAAAAGGAGCTTTTTTCCTTTGGGGAGGTTTGATTCCTACAAGGTTTACAATAGTACATACATTCTCTGGGAAACGTACAACACCAAGCTTTATTTTTTTTTTTTTTAAACCTCTTTGCTTTCATTCAGTCATTATTTGATTTCTACATTAATAAAAACAAATAAAAAGCAAAATTATGAACAGATGATTGCTGATTATATTTTAGCAAATGCGATCTGTGTTAACTGTACGTAACTAAAACACTCTACAACTAGAAAACAAGTCTGTATCCTACAGTTTCTCCAAATGTGTATGCAGACATCCAGTTATAGACCTTACAATCTCTAGCTTGGTAGAGTTTTGTATTTACTGTACACAATGGAAAAATAATGCACGCCAGTAACTGCAAAATCACTGTAGGTAGATTCAAGACTAGGAAAAAAACTAAAACTTAAGATTATTTAGCATTATTTCTTGGTTGTAAAAGTAACACGCAGCTTAACATGCTGCATATTTTGAGTATAATGATGTATGCTTAAACACAGTACCTGAATGCCACGTTAGCATCATCTGCACTCCCAGAATGTGACACATTTACAGAGTGATCATACTGACGAAACAAAAACACTAAAACCTCCCTGCATTACTCCAGACACGAGAGTGGTATTCTTTTTCCCACACAGAGACTCTTGATTCTTGTCCCATTTTTTTTTTTTTTTTTAGTTTGTCTACTACAGCAGGCTGTACTGCAAGTATTTCCTTGCCGCTGTTCATGTGTTGTGTCCTTAATAGCTATGTGTGGTCACTGCTATAGTCCTTTCCTCGATCTTCCTCCTGGATTTGACCCGTCAGTCTTGTTTTGTATTGACAGGTCACAGCTTCCTTATTTCAGGAAGTGTTAGCGTCACTCCCGGATTCTTTATTAACAAGATCCCAGGGGGTAGATTTGCATCATGTGACTACTCGACTTGTATAATAAGAGGTTTATTGATAACTAGAGGGAAAAAAAGTGTTATTTATGGAAAAAAAAGTTTACTTTTATTATTAATCGCAACATATTCATGATGCACTTTTTAATTAACACTAACTTCCCCCTATGAGTATTAAAATAGATGGAAATGTGTGGCAGGGTTGTAATGGGGAGGGTAAGAGACAATAAGCACTACTGCTGGTTGTGTTAACTCATCCTGTTTTTCTGCTCTTATTTTCAAAGTAATTTATGGTGGTTAGCGTGTAAAACATACTGTAATAAAACCTCCTTTGGTCACTCGGAGAACTTTGCAATAAAGAAAAAAGTCCCAGCTCTAAGGTTTTAAGTTTTGTTTACTGTGCTTTAAACACAACCAGCGACTTGTCCTCCCCATTGCGTTTTTTTCAATAGCATACAGTGAAACTATGTTTAGAAAAGGGATATGATTATGATGGTGTTTGTGGGATTTTTATCATGATTATAATGAATAACTAATAGCTGTTTGTTGTTGACTTTTCAGGGAAGGAGGTGGTTAACACTTAAACCTGCTGTCTGTCGCGACGTCATGGCATGATTGTGTTTTCCTCTGTAATTTGTTACCACACACACACACACACAGACACACACTCCATGTTCAGTTTAGGTTGGTCTTGTCGTGATAAATGCATGATACATTATAGGGTCTCACAGTTCACTGGGTAATTTAAGTCTTTCAAGCTCACCAATTTTTTTTTTCCCCTTTGGGTAGAGGCTCACCTGAACATTTTACAGCAGACCTGACCTCAAAACTCTTTCTGTTCTTGATCACTATTCAAATAGCAGCTGAGGACGGGAAAAAATATTTTGCTTTCTCGTTTGGATTTAAAGGCCTAGCGTGGGTGACAGTTTCTCTCTGGTTTGATATTCAAGGAAGCAGGACTGATTCAGACAATCAAATATGTATCATAGTTTGTGCCGAGTTAAGAGGCCGCGTAGCCAGAAAGTCGAGAGAAGCTGTGACAAAGTGACACTGGAGGTTGTGCTTAAAAAAGATGCAGAGTTTTACCTAATTTGACACGAGAAACCTTACGCCTCATTGCCGATTTCACTCCTTTTACTCATCACGAGGTATATAACTGTTGACTGTCTTGTAACATTTCTACTCTGACAGGCTATGATCTTCTTGACTTGAAAAAGCAGGCATACCCTGCGAACACACACTGTTTTAAATCATTTGCTAGTGACCTTCTAGTTCCTTGATGAGTCAGTTGGGAACGGCAGTGAAAATCGGATCTGCGTTATTCACCGAGGGAAACCGAATGGTGCATCAGTTATGAATATTTACTCGAGGTGTTGATTGATAGAGATATTCCACATGTCAAAGATAACACAGCAGATAAACAAAGCAGGGAGCTTACCGAATGTTACCTGACTTCCAGATATCTATTCATCTTGTTGAAGAATGTCGGTCGCAGGAACCGAACAGTGTTGATTTGTGATCTGGACCGACAAGCTCAGCTCATCTGTGCAAGTGTGCTTGGCTTGGTCACTGCATGAATATGTGACCTTGCCGCAGGTTCATACTGTAACTCTGTCCTTATCTTTGAGATAGGGTTTCCTGTCGAGTCAAACATATTCTCAATTTTTATTTTTTATTTTTTTTTACAATGGGGAAAAAAAACCTTCGAAAGCATACAGAAAAATGTTCATTGCCATGCATATCAGATCATCTGCAGTGCTCTTTTTTTGTGTCACAAGTCAATACAGTAAAATATATACGGTGAATGATTTTCAATAGCTACCCACTCCTTGTAGTGCAGTGTAATACCCTAGAGACAATGCAATAGATTCTCCTTTCTGCTTTTCTGTTTGTGTAACTTGGGAAATGTTTTCTTTTCTTTTTTTTACAACTCAAAAGAAAGGCACTCCTCTCCTTTTGGCATTTGGACCTTGATTTTAAAAAAAAGAGAGAGAAAAAAAACTGAAACAGCACAAAAAGAGCAGTTTTGCCTTCCTGCAATGCTTCCTGTTTCCATAGATATAAAAGATATACTTTTAGCCAGAGAGGAATGTAAATCATAGGGGGAAATATATATTATATAAAGTTGTATATTATACAAAATATATATGAACCAATGTTATTTATGTGAATTTAAGTCCAATTAAAAGTCTGATCCCAAAAACTGTTGGAGTCAAGAGTTTCTTTTCAGGTTTGTTACTTAAAAATGATGCAGCCGTTAAATATAATAAATATAATTTGTATTTACAGAACTGAGATCCAAGAGAGGGGTGGAAAAAAAATTTCAGGGTTGGACAGGGCGATGCTCCTGTCCTAAATTCTCAAACTGTTCCTTAATCATATTGATGTTTTAACCAGGTTTGTGACACTGAAAAGATTCGTAATAAATCCCCCTTTAAGCGGCTTGTGAAACACAAACTGTGGGCCTCTCACAGGTCTTACAAACATGTACGGGAATTTAAACTACAACCCACAGCTTTCAAAGAGGCTGAGCCCTGGAACAGTACATGGGATAGTAAGGTTGCCAGGTTGGCAGGTCATCCAGAGCTCTGGGTGGGGTTTGTAGGGCTATACCCTCTTAGCCCTCATCTGCCATCACTGGCACGAGTTACTCACTACAACTAGTACTGTAGTGCATTGGCCCCAGCACTGCCTGCGAGCATGGCACAAACACAAACACTGACCCTGAAAGGATGAACAGCCCGCTCATGTAATTTGCATTTAATTCGCTTTGAGGCAGCAGGAATGCTCTAACAGTGTAATAAGGGAACCAGGGGGATTTCAACTGGCTGAACAATTCAAAATGTATACTAACATATAAGATGACAGCTGTGGGCCTGTGTGGAGTTTTCACGTTCTCCCCACGTCTGCGTGGGTTCTCTCCGGGTACTCTTCCTTCTTCCCACAGTCCAAAGACATGCCATTAGTGGGGTTAAGTTAAATGGTGATTCTAAATTGGCCCTAGGTGTAAATTTGAGTGTGAATGGTTGACAACCTGTCAGGGGTGTACCCAACCTTTTGCCCTATGGCACCTGGGATAGGCTAAAGCTGCCACCCCACCCCCGCAACCCTGAATTGGAAAAGAGCAAGAGAATGGATGGATGGATGGAAGATGGCAAAATTTGTGAGTCTGGGATTGCCTTAAAATGGCATCACACGAGCAGAAACGCCAGTGAATTCATACCATTCTTTAAATTCTGGCTTTATTATAGTGTCATCTATTCACCAGTAAAGTTCTGTGACTTCAGCTTGCACGCATTGAGGCAGGTGGACAAAATCTGCCCGCCGACTGATATACATATAAATACCAGTCAAAGTACACTCAAATGCTTTTGCAGTACCTCTGGTTATAGTATTCAGGCCAAAACTCTGCCCTGGTAACACTCACAGACAAACTCACAAAGTGAAAACAAGACCAGGCACTCTCTTGCAGCTGCTAAATGTGGTGGTTTAATGCATTCCGCCCTTTGACCTTCTCTCTCTACCAAGAACGCCAAAGGGCCGCTCTCAGAAACAGTGTAGAAGAGCTTGTTTTGTAAAACAGGAAAAGACTATAATAAGATCCCTGCTTCTCTACATTTCCATTACTATTTAACTAGAAGCTACATGTTGAACCTCATTACCTGGTTAACATGATAATGTAGTGCCTAATGTAAATTTGCTTATTGAATAACATAGACAGGCTCAGAGAAATCCAGTTTCAACCTATTACCTCTCCATTATGTCACTGCAACTTCCCGGAAGGTTAGGAGACATTATGATTATAAATATATGCGCACATCTATGCATACGCGGTATTTAATCCTTCGTTATGAATCTATCACATTAGGCCAGTGCTTTTTAAAATCTAGTTTGCGTATGCACTGATGGATTACAGGGCTCAGTGACTTAACTTCATCCAGGTTAGGCCACAGGTTTAAAAATTGGGGCACTGTCTACCTCTCCGTGTGTGACAGATTAGCAAACGGTTAAATGTGATACTCGCTCTGCCTCTGCTCCCTCACACTGCTAGCAAGCAAGCTGTTGGAGCAACCCATAATTACATTTCTAATTGCAGAATAATTAGGACTCCCTGTGTAGCTCGTTAAGTCATTTGTCACTAAAGCCTCTAATGTGGCATACAACAACTCTCTAATTACAAAGAAGGAAAAGTGCACAAGATGGGCAGCATTTCACAACTTGTGGCCTAAGTTTTGTTTGATGCATATTTCATTCATATTTATTATTATTATTATTATCAATATTATTATTAGCTGCTATGACTGTGTTATAACCTAGTAAAACAACATCTACCACCAAAAACAGAATCTCCTAACGATAAAATGAAGTAAGAACTCGTGTGATTAAGAGCCAGCCTGCACATTAGAGTGGTGTCTTTCTTTCTTTTCACCTTTAAATTACAGCAAGGTCAAGTAATTTCACTCTACAGAGAACAGTAAAAAAAAAAAAAAGATCTCATCAAAAGCAGATGATATACTGCTGTAGTGTATTCCATCTGGCCTTTCAAAAAAGACTGCTTCTCACAGTTCTGTCAGGACTTTTACCAGAACTTAAACAAAACTTTTCTCTGAAGGACCAAGTGCTGTCAAACCAATTTTATTCAACAGTTTTGCAGCAATAATCTGGTAAAGGTGTGGAATGAATTACAGTCAAAACAAGTGCACCTTTTGAACAGAAGAAACAAAACGTTGAGGTTGCACTCCATCTCAAGTGTCAAGTGGCTTTTATTGTCATTTCAACCATGTACAGTGGTACAGTACCGAGTGAAATGAGACAGCGTTCCTCCGAGACCCTGGTGCTACACATGACATATAACGGACAAACACAGGACTACGTAAAGTGCAATGTGCAAAACAATTGCAAGAATAAACAAGACAAGACAGTGCAACACTAGACAGAACAGGACGATACAGACACAAGACAGTGCAGTGGAAATGTGCAAAATGCTGAGTCTTGTGCAAAAGTAACTTGGTGTGTGTGTGTGTGTGTGTGTGTGTGTGTGTGTGAGATACTGCAGATAAGTGCTTGGTAGTGACGTGTATGAAGGTGTGCGTGTGTCCTGAACACTCAGTCCAGTCACTGAGTGTTCAGGAGTCTGACGGCTTGGGGGAGGAAACTGTTCCGTAGTCTGGTAGTGAGGGCTCGGATGCTCCGGTACCTCTTTCCAGCTCCAGGTAACATCAAACTCTTAATAAAACTGCATTGAGTCAAAAAAAAAAAATGAACACAGACAGTTTCTTATGGATGCCAAATAACTAATGCATTTTTGTGGTTAAACAGGACTGATTTTTTTCTTTTCTTTTTTTAAAATAATAAGCCCAGCAATCAATAGGGCTATACTATTTTTGTTGCTGATCCTACCATACAGTCATAGCTGTTATGAAATCATGTGTTTGCTTATCGTTGCTTTTTCAAGGCAGTAAACTTGGCAGCTCTGTAAACAGTACAGATGTATATAAATCAAGCAATGCACAAACAATGACTCCAACTGTGTCCATCTCCAGTTAGGCATAATAGCATTGCCTCTAAACTCATCAATAACCTAATAAATCCTGCAAACAATAATTAGCAGGGAAATGAATGCAGAATACTAGCAATATTTTATCATCTCTTAAGCTTTTTGATATACAGTTCTTTCCCTATGGAGGGAAAGAAATTGGACTAAATGCAAGTGGGGCCCATCAGCAATATTTGATCATTTGTCGCCCGTATTAAAATCTGCTATTACCATCGCTTAATTCTACCCCCTTGACACAAATCCAGCCAGATTTGTCATGAGCTGTGAACGGCCATCTGTGCGTGTCACTGCAGTTCATATCTGCCAGAACTACGAATGCACAGCTGGATACAATGAATTAGAAATATGCATTCCGCCCCTGGCACTGTTATACTCACACACCTGTCCCAGCTGCACCTATACACTACTTACCCGGAATGGAGTGACTTAAAAAAAAGAAAGGAAAAAGGCCTAATTTCGTTACCATCTGCTTAGAAAGAAAGACAGACACTTTATTTAGAATCTGGCTTATTTAAACTGTGCAACTGTTAGGCAGAGGCTCATCTGCTTTCAAATGAGAGACTTCAACAGTGTGTGTGGGAGTGCAACTGTGCACCCAGTCCTGAATGTGTGTGCGCGTGCGTGGAAGCCTACTTGAATGTGGGTGGTTGCACGTGTCTTGTAATAAGGTTGTTTTCTTCCCTTTGCTTCATTTTGAACTGCTTAACCTTTGCTTAAGGAAATTCTTCAGAGACTGAGGCTCTTTTTTTATTTTCCAGTACATAAGAAAAAAAAATCACATAATAAATCAAAGATAAAACAAACAAAGAAAGCAGGATCAAAGCAAAGTGTGGGGGGGGGAAAGTGTTGCCTTTAGACCTGTTGAGAAAGACAGAGGCTGCCTTTACCTTTCCTAAGTGAGGATGAATTAGACCACCATGGACAAGAGAGCAAAAGCTTGGCTCTCTGCCTGCAGGTTGATGGAGGAGAGCTATGAACTCTGGGAAATGAGGATCTAAACAGAGTGTAGATCACCAAGCCCACTGGCTCTGTCTCTATCAGACACAGCCCCTCTCTCTCGCTCTCTCTCTCAGACTCAAACACCCAGACACACTCTAACACTCACACTCTACAGTCAATGTCTAGATTAATCTCTGAGGGAGGAATCAATCAACACACCCGGTGGCATCTCGGAGAGCCCCGGAGGCTTGATGGTCCCGCTGAAAGAGAGTGATATGTCCAGGTGCTTTAGAGACATCTCAGCAGAAATCTCTGCCTTTCAATCTTTCCCCATGAAAATGACAGCGAGTTAGTTTCAAGGAGATATGAAGCTAACACCATGTCATTGACATATGGATGAAGAGCCTGGGGAGAAAATCTAAGGAAAATCCACAATTTCTTTGTACATGTACAATGACAATAAAAGGCTATTCTTGCTTCTCAAGAGCAAAAGTCACAAAGTGCTTGATAATAAAAATAAGATACATCAGTCAAAACTGTATAAATGGATAGAATTTCTTTCTTTAAGTCATCAACAGTGTCCACTTAAAACCAATGGAAGTGAGTTTCACAACTTGGAAGGTACAAGTTGTGAAACTCACTTCCATTGGTTTCACAACTTGGAAGGTACAAGGTCCGAGGTACCAGCAACAAGCACGGATCTGCTGACCCCAGAGACCTTGAAGTTGCATATGCGTGTAGAAGTGTGGATTCTCTCTAAAATGACCATAATGTGAGGTAGCTGTCTGTCTCTTTATGTTAATGCTGCAATAGATTGGTAATCACCTCTTGCCTTATGACATTAGGGATAAACTCGAGCCCAGCCATGACCTGAAGGACAGATAACATTATGGGATTTGAATGACCTGTAAGCAACAGGTGGTAATTTAACCCTAACCTAACAGAAACGCTGGCTGATCAGAAGTCTACAAACAACAGGTACACAGTCTGTCCAAAAAAGAGCGTTAAAAGTAAAGTCTTTGACTTCCCAATATAAATATCTTTATTTTACTTGTCCACACGTTAAACACAGAAGTCCCCACTCTGGAAGGAGTTTTTCAGCAACCTAAAATGCAGTTTTCTGTGGGAACTAAAGGTCAAAATGCATAGAAAATGCCCATGTACATGAGGACAGGGCCTATAATTAAGTGTCATTTGTGTCGACTTCATGAGAAATGAAGCCAACACAAAAAATGACAAGTACTCCAGTTCCTCAAATGGCCATGCTGCTGGCCTCTAAAGCTATGTAAACCACACAGACTCAGGATGATAAAACATCCTAAATCTGCAGAAGATCAGGATATTTACAGTCTTGTTCAAAAACTAATTAGTAGTAGTAGTTCCCTTATTATTAACCTCTGTAGCAGTGCATGTGAGAAGGCAGGCATCAAGCACATTAAACAGTCTTTAACCTACCAGCTCCTAGTATAAAACACCTATGACTACACCAGTGTTAGAATAATGTAGGTAATAGTTAGCACAGTCCTGAGTCCTGCTACACAAACTCCTTTGGATAAACCATGAAGAGTATTTCCAGTAGATAGATGTCAAATGAAAACTTTAGACAATGCTTTGATTTCCAGTCTAATTCCACTGATGTTTACAGGTTTTGTGTGAAAACAGCCAATATTACCAAGCCCCAAATTAAAGATATACAGTCGGCAGATGCACAAAATCACACATACCAACAAGTGACAAAATCACCGACAAATGAGTCACCAGCTTTCACATAAAACTTCTGTAATCAAGGATCCTTTGTTTAATAATCCAGACAGAAAATCATGCACCATTATTGTTATAAATACCACATGCTGTGTGTCAATAATATACATTTATATTCAGGCATTTCCCCCTCTCTCTGCTGCATTTTTATCTGAATATTAAAAGCATTACCTTTGTTTTGCTCTTTTTTTTAATGGACACTATGAGTTTACATGAGGAGTTTGGAAAACTATAAAATGATTCAAGTATCAATTACCCGTCATTTTGTCAGCTCTGTTTGGTATAAGTGTATCTGTAACAACTACAGGTGGCCCGCACTCACAGTCAGAGTGCAGTGTTTTGACCAAGCTGTCTTGAAGATTGAGTGTTTCTATTTGGATGAAACAATTCAGAAGAGGGTTTTGGTTTAGCTAGAGGGGAGAGTGTCTCAGAGGAGCTCTTCATCATCCTCTACAGCCACTTTCACAGGTTAATGAATCAAGAAAATACACTCAGGACTTTCTTACTTAGGAGCTGGGGGTTGCGGTTTATGGTGCATTTTAAAATTGATAGCGGGAGATAAAAACGCAGTGAAGTCAGTATTTGTGCATGAGCTCCTGTTTTGCAGGGACCGAAACAAGAATAACATTTCACATGGAGCACCAACTGAAAATGTCTGAACCGCACAGATGGTCAGATGATTTAGTGCTCAGAAATGAGATTTGTTGGAACATCTTTTAAAACATTGTAACTATAAGCAGTAAAAAAAACATAAACTTTTGGTTCTGTATATCCTGCTAGCACATAAACGCAGCCTACGTCACTGCGTTATGATTGATTATTTAAGCTCCTAATATAACTCCTTCTCCCGGGAGATAGAATAATTAAAAGCAGCCTCATAATTTTGTTTAGTCAACCGTGATGACTCTTTGATCCATGCATATCTGATCTGTGCACCAAAACAGCCATCACCATTTAAATGATGCTCCATATTATGATTACTATCAAGCCGCCTCTGCTCTTGTCTTCCTTCATCTTTGATATTTATCAATCCATCCTTCATGCTGATGGAAGCCCATTAGCTGCAGATGCTTTCAGGTTGACATGTTGACTTAATAAGCTACATCTCATGATAAAAATAACTGTCCGTGGCACACGTGTCTTTCCCCGTCTGCATAAGAGATGTTCTCTAATAAGGGTGCGCTGTGAGAGAGGGTGAATAATGAAGCCATACTGACATAAATTTGACACTACTAGACAATCACCCCCTCCAGGGGTGACTGGGAGGAACATGTGAGTTTTCAAGTCTCCCGGGAAAACTATGCAGTCCCCAGGCAGAACATCACCCAGAAAGCCAGGCGTTCTGAGCTGCTGTTCACTGCATACATATACAATCAATTTTAGAGGTGACCCCCTCGCTTGTGAGTATCTTAACTGCTAGAGCCTTTAATCGTGGACAACTCTGATTTAGAATGAGATTTCTAACAGATACAAAACTTCACATCACCACCTGTTTTTACCACTGTCGCTGCCATGGTTTGTAAATAGCTGAAATTAAGCACATGTAGTCCAGATTTCAATCAGAAATGCAAAGATATTTGGAGAAGATCCCTTTGGACCGAAAAACACCCTCCATTTCTTTACTGTGTGTTTCACCAGGAAAACGGGGAGAAATGTGAAATGGAAATACAGTATATAAGACAAAAACAGAGTTTGTAAATAATCAATATTTAGTATGACCACCTTTATTCTTCAACACAGCCTGAACTCTCTCGGACAAGCTTACTTACAATTTCTGTAAAGTTGGCTCTCCAGGCTTTTTGAAGGGCATTCATTGTGTATTTCTCTTTCCAGATATACTTTTATTACACTGGTGGTGAAAAGACTTTCAAATACTGTTCATGTGCTGTAGATAGTTTTTTAGACCTGCCACTTTTTCCCTGACCTGCCTAGTTTCTTCAGATGTTTTAAGGAGACAATTCACACCGTGCCTAGATATGCTAAGTTTTAGATAATAGCTCTTTGGAAATCACCTTTTTAGTGCAAAAATACTATTTTATTCCTGTCAAACTGTGTTATCGTTGGTATTTTCATAGAATTGGATAAAGAAATGGAAAAATGGAAACAAATTATGTGTTTTTGCACCAGTGTGCTGGTAACAAAGTGCCTACAGATACAATTTAAAATTGTTTTTATTTTTTTTTCTGCTGTTGTCTGTTATGTGTATACACAGCACTGGTTCATCCCTGGAGTTGGGTGCCTTTTCTATGCTTGAATGATTCATAGGTGGTTGAAAAAAAGAAACAAACACAAGAAACAACCCTCTGAAATGGTCAGACTTGCCTGAAAATGAGTGAAAATTTTGTGACTTTTGCACAGTAGAGAATATTGTAGAACTCCCATAAAAGATATGTGCTACTGATGTGTATTTAATCTCAACGTGAGAAACTGGTGCAACATTAAACAGACTGAGTGAATAGCTTTGTTTGAACATGACAAGGATTTGTTTAACAACAGATGACATATCGAATCTGTCAGAGAGGAGAGGAATAACAGTGCCATCATTTTTTCTTTCCATCCTTCTTTACAATGATGTTTTGAGAGGATTTTAATAACTAATTACAATTTTCAGATTGCCAGCGTGTGTGCTTTAGAATTTCTTTAAACGGTTCAGTTTTTCCATCAAGTATGAGGATTTTCTACCAGGTTTGATTGCATTTGGACTTAATAATAAGCACTAATATAAAGATTTAGTCATCATAGTAGGGCGTGAATCATAGATCACACAAAAAGACTAAGATTTTTATAAAACGGCCATGTAAGATTATCCTCTCTATCTCTCGAGCACATGAACAGCAGGAGATATACTGGGGGAGTAGATATATTGTTATCCTCAGGCTGCAGCGCCCCACACAGCTTTACATCAATATTATCCCATCCACCATAAATGATCTATAAATAACAGAACTTCTCAATGTAATCACAGAGGTTTCCTGCCTGTTTTCATCTAATTATTGACTGAGTTAAATAGAGCTGGACAGACATTTCCTATTACTGTGCACTAGATTGTAGGAATCTACTGTACTATAATAATATAATATAAAGCACACTACATGTGGAGAAACAGCCAGCAGGTCTCATGCTTTAGTTGGCTTTGAACCAGTTCTAAATCTGCCATCCTCTCCACTTGCGGGGTGAAGAACTTGCCTCTTTTCTCAGTAAGCTGACATTTCACCACAGCCAAAAGTTAAATGTCGCCATGTGAGGCATACAACTGTGTCATGAATCTAATGCAGCTCAAGGTCTGGCAGAACTGTAGATTTGTCCACTGCAGTACATTTCTGTACAGAAAGAGGGAAATATGGAGTGACTGAATAAACATAGAGGACTTCAATTAATTTAATTAATGGATGCCAGTATAGACAGATGAATTGATGCATACACTAAGCACAGAGGTTTAATCAGTGGTTAGGTATAGAAATAGCCATTTAAGTGGCAATGCCCCATGATAAAACCCCTGTTGTACGCTACTCACATTTTATGGCTCTTGAATTGTAAGCGACTTAATATGTTTCTCGTGAGACAGTTGTAAGGTGTGTAAAAATAATCTAATGGGCATGCACTTAGTTTAGCAAAATAATGTTCAGCTTTAATCATTCACATTCAGTATCTGCCCTTTTCCACACCAAGAAAACAATATTACCTCATTTCAAACACTGAAGTGAGGCTGTGTTCCTCCCGCACGTTTAGGTAATGCTCTCTCTGATTCTCACTTTTCGTGGCTTAGCAGAGGGTTTGGTTTTGTTCAACCAACATCGTGCCGTTAAGCCCAGCTGCATCCCATCAGTTTGCTACACCGCTCGCCTTGTCAGATCTTGCTTAGCACTCTGGAGGTCTCACATACCCTCCTTTGTTCTAACTGCAGATGGTCGATTGAGAATTCTGCGGTTGGTTTTGTCGGATCGTCCACAGCAGCCGGAAGAAGAGACGTTCGACAAAAGTACATAATGACAGAAACAATATGAAAGCACTGCAAACATTCAAAGACTCACTTCCTTTTTAGCTAAAACTGTGCAAGAATCCACTTTAAATATTTAAACCTTTTCATCCTTTTGAAATATAATGACCTCGTGATCAAAGTTTGATCGTGGGCACATTAAGTAAGAACAATGCTTTCAACAACATACTGTGTATATAAACAAACTTGCGAGCAATGTGGTCCATAATAGAAACTGACATTAAAAGTAAATCCATAGTTCTGCATAAAATCTACATCATAGTTACACTGCAGCTGCATAGCTTATTGCACGCCCTTCAGCATAGCCTGTGGTACAGCCCCACATGCATTTTCACATCTCTCCATGCAACAACAGCAACTCGTCCCCTTGGTCCACATGTGGTGTAAACTTAACGCTGGATCCACCTTTTGAAGCACTGGATTTTTTTTTAAAGTGCATTAGTTTGCTCAACATGATGTTGAGATGTTGTACTGGCCAACAGTGTTGGGCGTAGCATGTTCCAAAGTAATCACGTTGCATATTTAAGCACATGTTTTGTTATTTATGTTACACAAGTTTGTTTGTTTTTTTTAATTATATGCATCATGGGAAGATAGAAAAAAGAATAGACGAGGAAAAGAAAAAGAGATGAGATATTTTTAAAATTGACTTCTAAATGTTACTGGAATCGTTTTTTATTGTAGAAAAGGACAAAAATGTGATGGTAACGTGTAAACTGAAACAACTAGGCAGTGCTGCTAACATAACATGAACTCTTTGCAAGCATCTGCAAAACGCTGTGTGTGCTGACCCCAGCCAAGCAGCCGAAGCATGATTTTCAACAGGTAACAAAAGCTGTGATGAGCACTTATACCAACGTAGCTTGTGTTTCTACCCGTAGCTGCTGTTCCTTCAATAGCTGTGCCCACAACATTTTTCTGTGAAGCACTTTTTTCCAATTTTGATGTCAGCTTTATGGCAATAAATGTAGCACTAAGAGAACAATCTTATGTGTGGCCTCATTAGGATGTTATGGTTAAAACGATGATTATACTGTAACTGCTGATTTTATAGATTATGTCAGGCCAAGTCGAGTAACACAAAAGTAATGTAACAAGGATTCTGACTTTACTTGAGAACATATTTCACACATACTGACTTCTCTTCATTGGCTCCCATTTAAATCTAGAGTCAAATTTGAAATCCTTCCCCTCACAAACAATGTGCTTGACCCTGAATTGTCCCTTAGTTACACTGCAAAAAGCCTAGGCTGCTGGGGGCGTCCCATGATGCACTGATTATTACTTACTATCCGTTCATAATCAGTGGGTATTATGAATACCTAGTTTTCTTCTAAAGCATGTCGTTTGTCCTGTCTTTGTCCCCACACGCCCCAACCAGTCACAGCCGATGGCTGCCCCTCCCTGAGCCTGGGTCTGCCAGAGGTTCCTTCCTGTTAAAAGGGAGTTTTTCCTTCCTATTATTGCCAAGTGCTTGTTCGTAGGAGGTCGATGTTTGTTGGAGTTTAGTATTATTGTAAAATCTTTACCTTCAAATATAAAGTGCCTCGAGGTGACTGTTGTCATGATTTGGCACTATATAAAGAAAAGTGAACTGAATTTACTTTCCTGAATTTACAGAGTATGTGAGTATGTGGGCAGCACAGTGGTTACCACTGTCACCTAACACGGTTTGAACGCACCAGCTGGCTGGGGCCTCGATGTGTTGAGATTGCATGTGTTTCCCTTTGCCTGAATGAGTTGTCTCTGGGTACTCCTTCTACCTCCCAAGGTCCACAGTATGTTAGATTAACTGGTGATTCTAAATTAATGAAAGGTGTTAATTTGAGCGCGAATAGAATCGGTGTTAGCCCTGCCATGCACTGATGGCCATTGCACCGCACCCCACCTCCACTACAAGGCAAGCTGCAGCTAAATCACATCGCCACAATAAGCGAGGCCCAGTGCTAAAACCTCACCATCATTATTTCATATTTTAAAAAGCAGTTCAATTATATTTCCATTGTTTGTCATTCAGTGAATTTAAGCCCAAACGATGTTAATTTTTGTCCTTTCATTCTTGCAAATTGACTGTTAGAGAGTGAGTCAGTAGAGGATTAGTGGGTGACTAAGCTTGTCAGTGTGCCTATCTGTGCTCATGCCCTTCATGCTCTTTCCTTCATTCATGTGTGTATGAGTACATTTTCCATGCTATTTTCACAAGCGCATTCCTTAAGGACAAGTGACAGTTATATAATAAGGGGAGGGGGTTCTAAGTAAAGCAGCCATCAACGTCCTGATTTGTGCAATACATAATGCAAATTGTATATTTTTCCATGCTACTAAGCAAAACACAGTTTCCATGAAGTTTTCTGGATGATATCCATGTCGTTCAGTTTCCACAGGATGGAAAAGCTATTTCAAGTGATGTTAGGTTTAAGGCAAGTGGCCAAGGACACAAATTTCATGTAGTATGAAGATCACCGTGCAAATATCAAAACTGAGAAGAGGAAATGCTGCAAGAAAATAAAGTTTTGGGTTGCACATACCTTGACAAACATATGCTTCAAAGTGTATCTCATTTACACACAGATGGTGACAGGGCTATGGTTCACCATCTCGCCCAAGGACATTTTATGCGGACATGTGCGACATGTAGAAAAAGGAGTGAACTGCCAAACACTGATTAGTGGATGACCGACCCTACCACATAAAATACTGTTGACCCTTCATTTTCTGGTCAATTTTTCATTCTTACTTGGAAATGATCGAAGAAAGGAGGCGTGAAACTCTTAGTGTCCTCCAGACTCTTTAACATACTTTTCTCCCGCAGCCTAATAGCATAGTTTATAGTCATGTCTGAAAATGCTTCCTAATCCACAGACCAGCAAAACCATCAACTATGCTGCATTAAAAATGTTCAAAAAACACAGAGAAGAGAGACGTGGCAGTAACACCACATGAAGAGGAGGAGGAAACAAAACTACTTACACAGATTTTTACAGGTTAACGGCAGTGTCACTGTGTCCTCAGAAAAATAACTTGTAATGTTGGTATAAATAGAATTAGGGTAATAATTCACATGAATAACGTAATGTCATTCCTGACCATGAAGTCAGGGAAAATTAGGACTATTAGCACCATTCCATTCATGATGACAACATGTGCTGTTAGCTCTGCAGAGAAAATAGCCGGGAACAAGGTCAGTCTTTTATGCACTTAGTCGGCATTATGCGCTGTGAAAGGTCAGGTTTGTTGTGTTTACTCATTTATGATTTTACCTTTTTACATAATGATCCATTCTAACCTCACAATATGGTAATCTGTGGCTGAGGATAATGTAATATTTTAATGTTCACTCAGAGACACTGTCAGAGAGCTAGCTGCTAGCAAATCATCATGCAGTTAGATTTGGAGGAAAACTGTGTGGTTTAAGGGACGTCATCATGAATCTAGGTTTTAAGGCTAAACAAAATGGCAAATTCAGTATGTATTCTCTGAATAATTTATGGAAAACCCCATAAAGCACATTGCTAACATATAGACCAAGATATAGAAGAAGATTACTGAATTATCACATGATATCACACAGCATGATGACCACTATGATAATATCAATCTGAATACACATAAATTGTAGAGACTGCAAATGAAACCACACTGATACAAGCATACCAAGACTCAGCCACTTAAATGACAGCTCTAAGCCATGTAATTCATCCTTATTCTGGATATAGCCAGCTAGCAGTGAAGCAAAAGCTAGCTCCTATTATCAAGAAAACAGCTGCCTGTGCATCTAGAACACAGCTATACTAGTAATAAATAAAGGCTGAACAATCAGAGCAGCAGATACTTAGCTCATACTACAATATAAAAAGAAAAACCCAACAAAAAGCTGAAAAGTCGCTTAATAGGCCCCCAACAGAGGGGTAAGGGTTCTTCAGGAAAACACAGAAAATTCTGCCTGCATGCATCACTTTCACAGAGAACTGCAGACATTGCAAAAGGATTCACAACGCGGTGCCTCAAGGCCATGTTCTGGTTTCATATGTTGTGCTCGTTCACACGCACTCACCTGCCACTTTGGGTTTAGCTCCTTCTTCCCTAGGGCTCTTTTCAAGGTGTAATGACTTTTAGCTCCATCCAGCAATGCAAATCAAACATTTTAGAGCGAATGTCTGCATCCATTGGCAGACTGTTTTAACTATTGTAGAATATCAAGAAGTAAAGTCAAATGTAGTCTTTTCAAATGAGATCTAAAATACAAACGAGAGAAAGAAAGATGGAATTGTCCAGCAAGATTTTGGAATACAATTTTCTTTGGGACAAACCAGCCAGAAACAATCTATGTTAAAAAATAACATTTTAAAAATTAGGAAATAAAAACATCTATGATTAAGGGTATTGGGATCATTTAATATTCACATAGATTAAATTAGAACAACTACAAAGCTGTAATGTATGATTGTATATGTGGCACCCTGAGTATTTTAAGTGTTAAAAAAAGTCTCAGAATTCTTGTTGAAGTTCTTTTAATGTGGTCATTTCGCCAATAGGTGGAAGTGGCGGCTCAGAGAAATGAGTGACTGACAAAGTAATCCCTTACAAAAGTAACGCAGGCCAGTTATGCTAATGGAAGCCGTCAGTAACACAGAACTGCTGTTTTGCTGTGTTTCAGGTGAGAGCAGTATACGAGCACTATATACATTTATGTAAAGTTGATACTTATTTAAAGTAACATGTTTGGAGTGTAATTCCTGTTTATAAGGTGTTTAATGTAACCAAGTAAGGGAGATAATTCAGGTTATCTGTGATGAGTAACGTGGGTGTGCTAGCTAAATGATGTTAGCTAGCGCATTTGACTTTGTAATCATGTTGTTCCATCAGAAACATGATCAAAACAATTAACTGCTTTCAGTGAAACTTATAAGAAATGTTTTGGTAAACCAGTTGGTACATGGAAGCCGTCAATAGCACAGAACTGGGGTTTTGAGTGTGTAATGTATAGCATTATCCGACATTCAGGCCCCAGTCACCCAGGCCTAGAAACCGCTCAGTGACCCAACAACCATCTGTCAACCACTGGTCGCTAGAGAAAGAAAATGTGCATTCCCCAACCAGTTGGTGAATGGTTGCTGGCAGTCATCAGGTGAAAAAAGTCGCAAAGAGTGCACTGCACAAAAACCTACTTGAGATTACTTTGATCACTAGTAGATTGCTGATTTTGCTCGCAGGTTGCATTAAAGATGCTGACTTGAAAAGTGTGACACAAACTGGAAACGAAGAACATTCACCTTCATGTAAAGGTTGTGCCTCACCACTGCAGCCGACATGTTTCAAAGGGTGTCCATTTCTAGTTTGTGTCACACTTTTCCCAGTTTCACTACCTCACAGAGAGTAGTTGACACATGTTTGCAGACACTATGGTGTTTTCCTTACTACCTATGAACAACTGTGGCAATCTGCAAGCAACCAAAGCAACTGCAAGGAGGTTTTTAGCGCAACACCCACTTTTTGACCAGTTTCACCCATTAACTGCCAGTCCCCAATTGACTTGTTGTTGCCAGGGTATCACTGACTAGTCTCTAGGCCTGTGTGACTTGAACCTAAGCCACGGAGACCACTTTCAAGTAAGATGAACGTCTAAATAACTCACATACCATATACATATAAATGTCAATAAATGCTTGTATGTGCACTTTTACTCACATGCAATGTGGGAACTCATCTTTGGTAGCGACCCAATAAATTCAAAAAAATTAAAAGACAAGACTGGTAAATGAGTCTTGAAAACACAGACGCTATGGAACATTAGCTTGGAAAATAATTGTTTTCTTTGCTCAAATAATGATTTATTGAAAAGCTCTGTAGACGTTTGCAAGTGTGTCTGAAGATTTGGAATAACAGTGGTTCTTTTGTTTGATTCAGAAGAAATTATTTGCTTTCAGTTTAATAAGGATTCATTGTCATGCAGTCAAGCAGTTACTCTATGTAACAAGCTACAAACACTTCATAATGATTTCAGCATTTACTGGTGTTATTTGTACGGTATCAGACAATTTGTAAGGCAGCCCCTCCACGAACCATGTAATAGTTTGCATGCACGTGTCAGCTGGCAGCAGCCTGTTTCTAACCATTGCTGTATGACCGTGGAATAAGCCACGGGCAGGACGATTCATACAGCGTCGGAAATGAGCTACGGCTGATAATCCGGTGGTTCAGAACATATTACGGCCTGATATTGAAAAGTGTGTCACAAACAGAGGATATAAAGAAGAGGATGCTTGTAAATATCAGAGGGAGCCTGGAATATGCAGTCAAATAGCAAAGAAATATTGAAATGATTAAAAAAACACTACTTTGTATCCCATTTTTTTTATTTCCTCCAAATCAGCCAGTAAATATGATCATGAGACACTTTGTTATGTACACTTTGCTATACCAGATTTGACCACCTTTGACATATATTTAAGAGAAGGCAAAAAATTTAATCTTTTTTTTTAATAATTTTACATCAGAACAAGGTGCTGGAAACATTCCTCACAGATTTTTCTCCCCAATTGACTTGATAGTGTCACACAGTTCCAGTAGATTTCTTAGCTGCACATCCATGATGCACATTTCCCATTCCACCACATCCCAAATGTGCTCTGTTTGAGATCTGATGATTGTGGAGGCCATTTGAGTACAGTGAACTCATTGTCATGTTCAAGAAACCAGTTTGAAATGATCGGAGCTTTGTGACAAGCAGCCATCAGAAGACGGCTACACTGTGGTCATAAAGGGATGGATATAGTCAGCATAGATACTCTGGGTGTTTCATACAGGCTCAGTTGGTAGAAAAGGGCCCAAAGTGTGGTAAGAAAATATCTACCACCTGAATCATTCATATAAGGCAGGATGAATCCACACTTTCATGTTGTTTATGCCAAATTCTGACCCTGCCATTTAACTGATGCAGCAGAAATCAAGACTTATTTACAGTCTTATTTTGTCCAATTTTGGTGAGCCTGTGTGAATTGCAGCCTTAATTTCAGTTTCCAATATCAAAAAGTCATTTTCGCCAAGAGAACTGCGGCTCACTGGATATTTTCCACTTTTTCGGACCATTCTCTGTAAACCTTAGAGATGAATGTTCAGTTTAAAATTCAGCACACTAATTTGACCATGTCTACATACCTGGAAGTACTGAGTTCCTGCCCTGTGATTGACTAAATATACATCTTGATGCATGCTCAATCACCCAGGTAAGTAAATCCTAAAAGTAGTGCTGGGCGATATGACGATATATATCGTGTGGACGATAGAAAAGTGTCTATCGTGCCATTTGTCTTCTATTGTTTCTATCGTTTCTAACCTAATTTTATAAAATTATTACATAAAATATATCAGTAAATAGCCTGTGGCAAATATATTAGTGTTGTCTTGTCACTATACATACTCTAACTTTATGCAAGATAAAATAAAGTATAAAAAAAATGATATTTTTCGCAAAGAAACTCCGTCCTGTGGTTTTGCGACATGGTGCTGCTTTACGTGCACCCGTATTTGCGACATGCTTTACGGTAACTCAAAACGATGGACGCGCGACAGGTTGCAGTTTCATGCCCGGACATGCAACAGGCAGAGACAGCTACACAGGCAGCCCAAGAAGAAGCACTTTTACCGAAAAGAGGGGGTACGTCTGTGATTTGGTTACATTTTGGGTTCAACAGCACCGACACAGAGCAGAAGACGCCCATTTGCAAGCTATGCTATAAAACTATTCCCGCGCCCGATGGCAACACAACAAATCTCTTCTATCACCTACAGAAGGTCCACGAAAAAGAATACTCAAGAATCCAGAAAATCCGAGCTAAACCAAGTTG
>VUQG01045278.1:65872-96552 GCA_015106755.1 Etia nguti | reverse complement strand
CTAACTTTATGCAAGAGAAAATAAAGTATAAAAAAATGATACTTTTTGCAAAGAAACTCCGTCTTGTGGTTGTGCTACTTTACGTGCACCCGGATTTGCGACATGCTTTACAGTAACTCAAAACGATGGGACGCGCGACAGGTTGCAGTTTCATGCCCGGACATGCAACAGGCAGAGACAGCTACACAGGCAGCCCAAGAAGAAGCACTTTTACCGAAAAGAGGGGGTACGATTGGGGAAACCTGCAGTCAGCTGAGACTGAAGAAGTCACTTGGATGAGTGACGAAACGTTTCTCCCACTGAAAACGCCACGTCCAGATGAACAGAATCAACCTTTTGGGACTGAATAGATATTTGCATTAGCAAGCAGTTGTACCTAACAAAAGTGGCCAGTGAGTGCAAATGTAACCTCAGGAGAATAGGCTGAGGAGAGTAAATAAGTAACAAAGTGCATTAAAGAGAAAACAAACTGAAAAATAGTCTGGTCAGAATAAACAATATGATAGAGCAGAAACAAACAAACAAACAAAAAACATTACTACGCGCATCACAAAACCCTCCTCTTAAAAAAACACTAGGGAACCGGAGTATGTCATCATCTGTGATAAGTCTTTAATGGCACACATCTATATTAAGCTAATTGAGTTTTGTTTACTCTGTTTCATGGACTGAAAGTGTGCTCAGATGGCAGCTTTAAAGGTCACGTTGTTTGCTTCACTTCTCTTCTGCATAATGTAGCTTTGAGCTTGCTGAAATCACCCATACAAGGCAGACTTAAAGGGGCCGTGGAGACAGCCCACCTTTGATAGAAAATTCTCCGCTGTGAATAGAGACGAGTATCTGTGGGTCTAGTGTTTATTATACTAAAACTTACATTACCAGGCAAACTTTCTCCTTTGTCATTTTCTCCTTCTTCTTTCTTTATTGCCATTGTTTATCGCCGACCTCACTATTAAAAAAAACATGAACGTCATCGCTCTGATCGCTAACCCTGAAAAACTTAACAGCAACTTAACTTTACATCAGATGTTAGCAACATAAATGTTTCATACACAAGGATTTTATTTTTTGCTCATCTGTGTTTCTTCACTCTGTTTTTAAATTATTATTTTTTTGCCGTGTTGCCATCTTCCTGCTCAGAGGTCAACAATGTACGGCACACCTTAAACAACATTTCACTTAAATCCTGTTTTTCTGTACCAGCTACAATTTTCGCAGATTGTTCAGTTCAGTTCAGCTCATGTGTGATTACAGATATACCGATTGGAGTGAGAAATGAGTGTCAAATTATTTTCAGCGTCATACGCCGGTTTAATCATCAGCATACAGGAAGGTTTAATAGAGGTTTATATGTACTTTATATAATGCATTTGTTGTTGAAAAGAAAATGGTTTTATCATTAAATGATCTACATGGAATGTTATGTCCATTGGAAAGCGCAGAAAAGTGCTTTTTATGGTGCTTGCTAATTATGAGTGACTCACAGGCCTTGCAGAAATCTTGCTACACTGTGCACAAAGCTCTTAAGTGCCTCAAGTTTGGGTATAGATAGAATGAAAGAAAAGCCAGAGAGTAAGTTTATCACCTGGGCAGCAGCCATGAATTCTGTGAAGCAACATTTCTGCAGACCACAGAATGTCGGTCTAGCTGCTCTTCTTACTGAAATGTTGTTGCTCCTGAGCCAAAGGGAATAACCCTGACAGACTAAACAGAGTTCTTACTGCTTTATCTCTGCATGCCTTTTTCTTTGGGTTTATAAAATACCCCAGAAAGGCACCTCTGTAGGTTGTGTATCTCCTTGAAAAAAAAAATAAACAGTGTGCTGTACATACTTTAGAAAAGCACCACACACAGCTACAGGAATGCACAAAATTGTGCACCTGCACGTGCTCACACAGGAACACAAAGCAGAGTTCAGAAATTCTCCCAAACTTTTTAAGACCCTCCAAGATCACTCCAGCTCGAATCCGTGGTTATTGACCTTTGTGCCGACAGGAATTTGATCCTCATAGAATCTTTTCCCTGATTTATCTTAACTCGATTTTTTTTACTCTTATTCACATTTACAATTTTGTATCTGTTCGTCTCTACCTTACTGCACTCAAAATCTAATTTTTCTTTCTCTCTACCATCTCTATCAACCTTGTGTGTGTGTGTGTGTGTGTGTGTGTGTGTGTGTGGTGGTGGTGGGAGGGGGGGCGTAATGGGATTAGAAGTTTGAATTGTCAGGGCTAAATGTTAGTTATATTGGGAGCGGGAATGTGGCAGGCAGGAAACCCCCTCGAGGGTACAGATGCCTGAGCTGATGGAGAAATGAAAATAATTACCTGGGGTTTCTGATTTATGCTTTCGTGCAGGCCTGGAGCAGTGCCTTTTACGCCCCTTCCCTGTCTGATTCACTGCACCGTTATCCAGTGGCCTAAGTCTGCAGGTGTCAATTTAAGCATGAGGAAAAGCTCTGCCATGTGGTGTTAAGAGAGGAGAGGCAAGGGAGGCGACTGCCTTCTAGGCCCTGCAAACCCGCAGCAGCTTTTAAATGTCAGACCTCAATGCCCCAGCTCTGCTTTTTAATACAAAATGAATCATAAAAAAAGGTTAGGTAGAAATATCACTGAGTTCAGGGTTGCTGAACCAATGAAGCACACCTCTTTTCATCCACTAGGACTGTAATTTTTCTTTAATCCTTAAAGTAAGTTGCATGTAAATTTAGTTTGACCCAGAAACACCCATTTAGAAACTCAAACGTAAACTTAACGATGCATTTCACTCCATGAATCGAGCTATGAATATCAGTGTATTTGTGGTTTATGTTATCCTGCTTACTGTTCTGAGATGAAGGAGAATTTTAGTCCCTAATTAAATTCTGGTCCAGTGATCCCATTACGCACACTTACTTACAAATACCTACCACCGCTTGTTTCCGTTAAAATTATGGTAGGAGCGTTTAAATTGTGTGACTGTGCGCCAGGGAGCAAGAAAGCAAGAGTGACTGTTTTGAATGATCATAATGTTTTGGATGGATGAGAACACTAAAGCCAATGGCACTGAGTTGGTCAGCAACACCTACTGGGTCAAAAGTTTCTGAATAGTTATGCAGTGTCACATAACCCTGTAATTCACGAGCCTGATGGGAGAAAATGTGATTTAAAAAAATTGCAGTCTAATAAATCCAGAAAGATTTCATACACTCACCCTAAAAATTGATTTTCACATAAAACATGAGATTGCTTGCGGTCCACTGCAGTTCCAAAGGTGGGAAATCAATCAATCCTTCATCACTACATTTCTGGGTATTAGCTGCCTGAGTTTGTGCTTGGGCTAAAATTTATGAACCTTCGTTTTTTTTTCCAACTTTTACTTTGAATTACTTTTAAAACAGCTAATTTTAAAAAAATAAATAAATCATTTTTTGACTTTAGTTTTATCCTCCCAAGGTGGCACAATAATAATATTTTATTGATATCTATAGCACTGTGCAAAAGTCTTGAGTCATCCTTCATTTCTTTATATTTTGCAACAAAAATGATAAACAGACACCATGATTTATTAAGACGTGCAACCATATACGGACATGCAGTATATGAGAAAAAAAGAAACCAATCAAATCAATAATTGGTATGACCACCTTTATTCAACACAGCCTGAACTCTCATAGGAAAGCTTTCCTGTCATGTATTTAAGTAGCCGTCAGGAATAGTTATCCAGGCTTCTTGCGCGACATTCAAAGCTCTTCTTTGGATGTTGGCTGCCTGTTGTTTTATTCCCCATCACAATGATCTCCCACTGCTTAAGTAATGTTGAGGTCCGGGCTCAGAGGAGGCACTATCTCACTGATAGTGGGCTTTTTTTTTTCAATCCAGATATGCTTTTACCGCACTGGCAGTGTGTTTGGGATCATTATCATGCTGCAACACATGTCAGTCAACACAGCCACGCCCCTAACTCCAGTGTCAAGGTGGATGAGTTACTGAGGAAAAAGTTTACTTCCCTCAGCGTTGCTATGATAAGACAGCCTATCCATAGAGGCCTTTTTTTATTTTTTGGACCAAGCTGTAAATATGCTTTTTATTGCTTGTCAACATCAGATTGGAGATTAAATTCGCTTTTAGAGCTCAGCACTGGCTTATTTTTCAGCTCCACAGTTGAGTAGTTGGCATCTACACAACATCTCACTCCCAGCTCACACATCCAACTCGCTGGCTTTACAGTATAATCAGTGGGTACCCTTTAAGTGTCTTTTCTATCATGCGTGGTGGTCCAAAAAAGTCTAATAGGTTTCCTTCAGCAGGAAAAAAGTTCTGTTCTTGGTTAAATGTGGTATGTGATGGAAGCTTGTGGCAGGTTATGTTTTAAGTTGTGAAACTGTGTGTTTTAACCCATGGAAATCAGTGTAACAGAAAAAGACACTCAGTTGCATTAAAAATGGTGTGAATGGCTTCCTCAACAAGCTTTAGTAGGTGACAAATTTGAAGTGAGATACAAATTTTACTTTAATCTATGTGAGTCCTGGTGTAGTCCTTACTCTTCAGAAGCCTTGCTTCTGTCTGCCCATGGTTTGTGAGCTACAAGTTTGTTTGGTTTGCCTCATCTTCCCAGGTCAGCTCCTGTCAAACACACAAAAGCTTGTTCCCACAGCAACTGAGGGTTGTTGTTTTTTTATACTTCCTAAAAGGTTTCTTTTCTTGCATCTTAAAAAAATCGATTTGAGAATCTTAAGAATAACACATATGGGTGCAAAAGTGGACTACTAGATGTTATTTTGTTGTTATGATTGTTAGAATTGCTACAGTATTTGTACTAGCCTAGTAGTTGTTGTTGTTCTATAGCTAGTTCAGTGCTGTCCATACCTCCAGTGTTTTTGTTGAGTCCTCCCTTTTCTATATCAAGGCTTTCCTCAATATAGTCTGACTTTAGCTTTAGCAACTTCTTACTTCTCATTCTCTCCACCTTCATTCTTTTTAGTATCAGTTTCAGCCTCTTGTTGAATGACGGTTTGCAAGGGCATCTGAAATCAATAATAGTAAGAACTGCATCTTTTATTACATTTCCACACCTTGAC
Organism: Etia nguti; assembly: GCA_015106755.1. Taxonomy (NCBI): domain Eukaryota; kingdom Metazoa; phylum Chordata; class Actinopteri; order Cichliformes; family Cichlidae; genus Etia; species Etia nguti. The sequence goes on along the minus strand of VUQG01045278.1, from coordinate 91,493 downwards.
AGCAGCTTGGAAAGCCTGATCAGAAGCACAAACACACACAGTAACAAACACGCACACCTCAAGGTCTCCTTCATGTTTGAGCGACCACAGAAATTATGTGCTGATGACACCTAAACAGATTGTGTAATTACTTTTGCCCTGGTGGCCCTGGCCTGCAACAGAGATTTCCAAGTCCTAAAGCTGGTTATTACCTATCCAGAATTCTGGTGTTTGTGCATGTTTGGAGCTGCCTGTTATTTATGATGTGATGCAATATAAATATAACTACAAGTTCGAGCTGAGATTGGAGCCGAGCCAAGCCAGAGAAAAGGGAAGGCCCTCCGGGGTTGAGGTTTGCAGGTAACGCTGCAGAGGGAGCGGTAAAAGTCTGAGAAGGACAGAGTGTGGCTCGTAGCCTGTAGATGCACCACAACCCCTCCTGTGCACAAACTGATTTGTTCTGTTGAAAGCCGGCAGGCAAAGGTCATCTCTGGTTTCTGTGGAGGCTTTTGCTCCCTAAAGCGTCATGCACAAGTTAATGCTAAACATTGTGACCTGTTACAGAAAATAAACCACAGGGTGCTGACAAATACGCCTATAAAAAGTAACATCAAGGAGGTGTTAGACACTTTAGGAGCTGGTGGTCTAAATTTGACCTGACATGCTTAAATATCACAGTCTTTTTTTTAATGTTCAAATTATCTAATTTGTTCTTCCTTAAGGCACATTTTGCCTCTAGACAGTGTCAGATAAAAATATGTTTTGTTTTCACCTGCTCATTAAAATCTAAAAAAACAGGAAATGAAGTCAAGGACCGAAAAGGTGAAGAGCGACTGGAAAACAGCTAAAACCTCATAACAACAGATGTGTCATTATGTAATCATTTTGTATTTAATTCTGTAAAAAACAATCTTTTTATCCAGCGGGTCAGGTTCTTTATAATTAGTCTTCAGTCTTTCAACGATTTGTACTCTAAGCTGCAGGCTCATTGATTGGAAAACAGATTAATGTACTCAAAGCAAAACTTAGATCTGAGTACAACCAACAAATTGAGATCTTTTCAAGCATTTAATTCTATAAAAGGAACCCAAAAAATACACTTTGGCTGCTTGTTCAGAGTGTATTTCAATGTCGCTGTTGCTGTTTGACAAATTCCAGATAGATCCACACTTCGGGTTCGGGTTAGTTGGCATTGGAGGCAAATTGCAAAACACTTGCAAACATTATTGTGAACATTAGAATTACTGTTGTTCATCACGGGACCTTTGATAAGTGAAGCCAATCCATTTTTTAAAAAGCTTATCTTGTCTTTAAAATCTTAATGGGTTTTAAATATGAATTAGACTGAACTTCAAAACATTTCATTTTGCTTTGTGAGTGTTCAGCTCTAGCTGCAAAGCAGAAGGTTTCACATCTGTTGCTTTTATATTGATGACAATGGTCCACATGTAGAATTGTCAACAACAACAAAAAACGTGATTTCAGCCTGAATTGGCCAGTCAAAGAAATGGTGAGCCATGTTAGAGAGGCAAAAATACAAAAGAATGGTGCAGTGGTCTGTTTGTGGTAAGCAGGTGGTATTGGCAGAATAATCTGACCTGCAGAGAAAAACGGGAGAGAGAAACAGCTTCAAACAGGTTTAGACCATCGCTGTTGGAAAGGGATTTTTGTGAAGTAATAAATAACTACTGTAATTAGCCAGCAGATGAAATAAAACAGTAGTTGGCCTGCTTTCCACAGAGTTTACACTCAGTTGCAACATCAAGGTGTATACTGCCACCTGCTGTGAAAGAATATAAATGTTTTATGGCTCTTTTGACATAAAAAAAAGGTTGTTTTCTCTGATCAGATAATTTTTCCCCTAACTGATCTAAATGTCACAGTCTTACTGAGTAGTACATTGAAAGTAAACATATGCTGTGTTCATTCACTCATAATTTCCTTTTTGCATTAGACAAATTTGAAAATCTAGGAGAATCATTCCCCTGACTTAAAATCCCTCCATATCCAGTCATATCCATGCCTTCACGAATAGGGTCGTCAGAAATTCTTGATGTCTTCATACTTATCATTTCTGTAATTTTTATTGAAGGGTCCTTGACAGTCTGTTGTTATTACAAGATAAACAGGTATTACCTTTTCATATTTCCCCTTCACTTTTCCTCACTTTTGAAAACCATCTTCCAGTTATGGCCCCAAACCATAGTTTAAGTCTCTCAGTAAAAGATTAGTAAGAAGAGGATTTGCCACAACAGGAAGACTTATTCCATGAATCAAATAATGCTCACGGAGCATGCCGGGCTCCTGGGGGAAGTTGCACAGTTTATTCGGCTAGGAAACCCACGCTTGCTGTCACTGCAATTGCTTCCAGACATCACACTCTGACAAGACCTCTGAGCCACCCTCACAGTATTCATATTTCAGATGTCACCGGCAGAAACACACTGACAAAAGTTTCCCACAGAGGGAAAAGACACAAAAGTCTTTCTTACCACAATACTCACATACCCATACGTTATGTATGTTGAAAGAGTTATTGATTGTTCCCAGCATGACAGACGAGGAACAAAATCCACAGTCTTTGTTCTGTGCCAAAGCGCATTATTAAGTTCAACTGAAGCTAATGCAAGGCCTCGGCAGTCTGTGACAGCCAATTAAGTATAAATCTTTGAAAGAAATCTTCTTTTAGTAGAATATTCCCTTTCTGTGTTTCAGCAGACGGGGCTTCTTTGCTGAGCAGCAGATAGTTATGCTTCTGAAAAACACAACCTGCCCAGTAAGTCTAACCCTGGAGAGCAAATACTAGAATTCCAGGACTTTTGAGGAAGTTTATATCCCATTTGCAAAAAACTTACAAAATGACTTAGACGTCCAAAGTATTAAAGCACTGACAAATAGATTTGAATGACTGCTGTAAAGCTTAATGACAGTAGTGTTGTGAGACTCCTAGGGTTAGGATTTTTTCCAAACTAATTTTAGATTACCTGATACTGTTCACTTGTTGGAATTTAACTCCTCGACTTAACTGATGAAAACAATGTGACGTGAATACTGACTTTTTGGAATTTATGATAGCATGTGTCTGTCTGTGAGAGTTTGTGATGACTGAGCATCGTTTTGTAAATGTAAGCAGGCCCTTTGAAAGAAGCCCAACTCTAACCCCTGCACACTGGCTGTGAATAAACTTTCTGATCATCGCTCCAGCTTTAAGCCCAATGCTCAGCAGCAGTACGTGTAACATGGAAACTCTTTTATCCCGAGATAAAATCACACGAATTAAAGTTGAGCTCAGTGATCTTGCTGCATCTCCATCATACTGCCACAGAGCCAGGATTCTTTGACACGATCCATCTGTTGTTTTCCTAATGTCCATTTCAAAAGAAATAAGCTCCATATGGATGAAGGTGAGGAGCTGGTGACACTGTCTGCTTTGTTACACCTCATTGATCTCCACGGGTAACATGAAGTCCTCAAAGTGAATCTAAAAATCAGTTCTTTCATTTCCACTTTCGAGGAAAGTAAAACAATATCCTGAGCGAACTCTGCCAGCATGATCCATTGCAGCCTTTTACTGAGAAGACATCCTATTGGAAGCACATTAAGATGTCTGACAAATTCTTTGAGTCCCTGTTTGTCTGTGACAGATAAGAGAAAAAAGAGGTATAAAGAAGATGCACATCACAAAGTGTTCACACAGAGATCAATCAATGTCAGCATAGCTGTGTCTGGAAAACAGCAAGACTGTACGGACAAAATAATGGGTGAATGGGTGAAGAAATACATGAGAAATAAGCATGCAAGCACACAAGCTCTCCCACTGGTAAAATCCATAAACAAATACATATAGCATCTTGTCTCTGATGCTTTATTCCACCTTTCACCATCTCTCATGGGAACACATAAACTGGAAAGGACTGCTGTGTGGTTTGCGAGGTTTCCAACAAATGCTTTCTTTCCTCCAGAGCCTCGTCTACACTCCCATTCAAGTGAAGCACAATTAGTTTATTTTCTCCCTAGGGCCTAACACATAGGATATGTCTTTGTTTAGATCATACTGAAATAAGGAAATTAAATGTTTTCTTTTTACTCCACCTGATTTACAACAGCACCAACACCTAAGAGTCTTCCTGTGTTAGAAGAAAGTGGAGATAAAGCTGGATGAAGATCGTTTTCTCTCCCAGGGGACGGGGCTGCTTTTAAAGCATTTCACACAAAACGATAACACATGAAAGGCCTCATAAATATTTATAAGAGGTGATTGCAGAGTTGTCTGCATGAAACAAGGGTAAAGCATGCACACATGACCTTTAAATTAAAGTTTTAACTCTGATGTCCAATTTCAAATAATGTAATAACTAAAAAATAATCACCAATAAAATGTCTTTTCTTGTCTCATAGATAAAATAAAATGTTGAGTGGACATTTGCACGTTTAGAAGGAAAATTACATACATTTACAGTAAAACAGTTCAAAAGCTGTTGAACAACACAAGCTGCTGGTTAAATATATAGCAGTCAACTTTTCAGTGTATTCTTCCAATAGAATATAAAATACAATGAAAAATGTTGCCATACAAATTTCAAAACAGAACAGGGAGAGGAGACATGTTACATGACTTTTCAAAAACATCCACCACAGATGATCTGTCAGCACTTGTGACAAACTTGTGTGAGACTCAATAAAATCCATGAAAACAGTGACAACACATCAAAGATAAAACTCACTCCTTTATTTTTCTTTATCTATACATTGTTGTAATATATTGTTTAGTTACTCAGTCTTCTTGTGCAAGGAATATATACTACATACATATGGACACGTTATCAGCTTCACCCGATAAAGTGTCTCCAGGATCAGAACTGCATTAAATCTTCATGGCACATCTGTGATACAAATCTGCTGTTCTACCACATAACAAAAGTGCTGTATTGGATTGAGATCTGATGACTTTGGAGCCCATTTGAGTAAAGTAACTCATTGTCGTGTTAAAGAAATCAGAGCTTTGTGATATGGTGCATTATCCAGCTGGAAGCAGCCAGCAGAGGATGGGTGCACTGTGGTCATAAAGAGATGGACATGGTCAATACTCAGGAAGGTTATGGCGTTAAAACGCTACTAAGTTGGTAGTAAAGTGCCCAAAAGTGTGCCGTTACACCACCATCAACAGCCTGAACCATTAACACAAGGCATCATGGATCCATGCATTCATGTTGTTTACACCCGATTCTGATCGTACCATCTAAATGCTGCGGTAGAAATCGAGATTTACCAGACCATACAACATTTTCCCAATCTTACTGTCCAATTTTGGTGAGGCCATGGAAATTATACCCTGTGTCTTGCTCTTGAATGTCAGGAGTGGCACATGGTGTGGTCTTTTGCTTCATGGTTCTGCATGTTGTGTGTTCAGATGCTCTTCTGCAATACCTTGGTTTTAACAAGTGGTTATTTAAGTTACTGTTGCCTTTCTGTCAAAGTAGTCTGGCCATACCTCCCTGACATCTGCCATCAGCCAGTGAAGGTGTAAAAGCTCTAATATTTATAATTTATGATGTCCTGTTTTGTTAGTAAGACTATTTTTGTTTAAATTCTCTTTAGCCGTCAGTTCTGATCCTTTCTGTTTCAGTAACATGATATTTTCTTAAAAACAGAAGAAGATAACACACGTTTTTGTATATATTCATTCATTGCTTCAGTGTAGCAGGTACAATTGAAGGACTCCTGTTTTCTTGTGGACATTTACTGACACCTCATGGATAAAAGTGAATGTGTTCTGGCTTTTCGTTATGCTGTAGTTTTGCAGTGAATTAGTAGAAAACAGTATCAACTTAAAACTATGAAAGATATCATTCTTTGTAGTACAAATTCACCTTAGGTTTGAATCATCAGTATCATTTTTTACGAACACCTTAAATTCTATTTTAAGAGTTCCTTGAAAAAACAACAGAAAAAAGACATCTTAAAACTCTCCCACAACATTATCTACATTTCTGACGTTGATATTTCATACAGTTAGATTTTAGCAAAGTAAACACTTTCAGTCAGTTGTAACCACCACACCTTTTTTTCATTGCTGAAGTGACTGAATATCTAAATAACAAGCTGCAAATATACATCAAATAGACTTTTATTGGCCTATTGTTTTGTTTAAAAAGGCAAAAGAGCAGAAGACATGATGAATCAAACCTGGATCCCAAATCAGACTGAGCTTCGATTGATCAAATAAGTAAAAGAAAATATGAATTAATAAATATAAAATGCAAACAATTTACCTCATAATTGTACTGGGATTGTACTATTTCTTTTTAATGCTGCTGTCATTTGCTCATCATATTGTTTCTCTTATTATGCACTGGTGAAAATACATTTCTTTGAACACAGTCTTTTCATTTAAAAACGGAAGCGATGATGGTGTCAGATTAATTTTAAGACTTCCACTTCCTTTTTTTTTTGAACACACAGTTAACTAGACGTCTGTCAGGTGGCCCGGGGCTACAACCAGGGGATTAATTTTTAAAGATATTCTTTGATTTGTACTTATGCCATCATTCCTAATGACTTCTTAAGGAGGTTTTAAGAATTCCATGAGTAATTTATGTACCTGTGATCTATAAGTCTCAAATCAGACACCTTGTGATTTAAGCACGTTCATCTTGGATTCACTCAGGACCAAATGAGCAACAGACCAAAGGAGAAAAGCTTCTGCTTGAGGAGACTAAAGCCAGGTAACGCATATTAATCAGCTGACTAACAAACAAAACCAAACACACAGCTGGCAATCAGTCAGGGCAGAAAAAGTATTTGTGGCTTATATGCGTCTCTAACTGCTATAAATCGAATCAAGTGGTAAAATGACTTACATCACTGACTTTGTTAAGATAAGCTCACACCCACATTATGTTTAGGTTCAGAAATAATGCCTCTGTTGAACTCATGCTTGTTTTGTCCTCACACCTGGACAACTAACCAGCACAGGCCAGCAGTAAAAATTAGACCGCAAACAACAACCGCTCTGAATCTATTTGCTTCCAGAACACGCAGCTTTCTCCACTAAAGTTGTAGGAAGTACAGGAGATTAATCTTTCATATCAGCCGTGTCAATATTTTCAGTCTCAGCAATCATTTACAGGCGCTTCACTGCAGGACATTCGGACTTTTGGAACTGCGCTTCTATAATTAGTAGCTCACTCTTCAACTGAGTTTGCTCATTTTGTACCGCATTTGTCCCTGTTAAACACGATCAGCATAATAAAGTCTGTCCTCCTTTTCCTGCTACTCTGACTCTAGAATAATGCAACCACATTAGAAGACGTCACATCATCATTTAATGCTCACTTGGTTATCTGTTCTTCATCCTATGTTGTCTTCACATTCATTTCCTGTTTAACCTCATTTACTCTGCAACACGAATTCGCCTTCTGTTTTCAACTTTACTCTCAATTACTCACATTATTTCTTCAAGAATTACATTTGGGTGGTAAGTATGGTTATGTATTGATTACTTGATGACACCTGTCTTTGGTCTGTATTCTACCATTAACTGAATTACAGTACATTAAACTTCAATTTAAATCCATACAGTACGCTGAATTATAAATGACTGTGGTTAGGGTCTTTCCCAGCCTCCATCTGTACCTGAAATTCTCAGAAAAGATTGCAGTCCGCTCATGTGATCCAGTTCAGGCTGGTTGAAGTGAACTTTGAATGCTGTTATGTTGGAACTGTGCAAAAAGTCAAGCAGCACATAAATCACACAAACGCACTTTCAGAAGCAATCTTTTGCACAAAATGATTCACAGATCACACATTCATGCCACATGTGTTTCAGCACAACTGTCATTTTCACTGTCTAATCTATCAATAGGTCTACAGTAGTGTACAGGCATGCTGTACACGAATTAGTTAACACAGCTTTCAGTGCTCATTTTATAAATACAATGAAAATAGGTATTATTCATGTCCGCTTGTTTGTTCTGTTGTTGTCTTTCTAAAGTTGTCTGTATTTCTTGCAGTTGACCAGGTTTGCTAAACTTGTTAAAAAAAAAAAAAACATTAAAGAAAAAACTGCACAATTAAAGTTTTCACAACCAGGCAAGAAACAAGTTGACAAGGGACATATAAGAAACCCACAGGAGAAATATAACAAATATTAAACATTTACAGCCAACAGCAACATGGTGAAAAGCATCAAAGACTACAGGACACCACTGAACCACACTGCAAAGAACAGACTGACAACTGGAATGTGTCATATTATCAGTATGATAAACCAGAGCACTCACATCTTGCATACTGTAGTTCACACAAAGTGCACAACCTGAGAACACTCACCAATGTAAAGATGACAGCAGACTGATAGTAGACTGAAGCGCGGTATCCACCCGAAACAGCATGATCTATGTGGAAATGTCACAGCTGATGCTCTGTTATATCTCAGCACCAAAACAGAAAACATTAAAGGATGGAAACTTTCTTCTGAGCACCTTACAGCACCTAAATGTCAGATTGAATTCATTTGCAAATGTTATTTAATTTCATCCTTTAGGTATCAGAGAGCAAAGTCACATTTGCTGTATGTGGGTTGTAGCCTAATCCCTGATTCTGTCCTCTGTGCTTTGGTGGTTTGAGTAAACTTTCTTTTTTTTATATAAAAAGAGCAGACTGAAAGCGAAAGTAAAGGTAAGAAAGCAAAGTGCAGCTTGTACACAGTTCAAAAGACAATGTATTTTTAAAGTGTTTATTCGTGTTATAATGTAGGTGCATTCAGTGTGAGAGACTGCTGTTCTTTTGGTGCTTGAGAGGAGTGGAAGGCAAACGCTGTCACAGAAAACAAAGAAGAGCAGCAAGAAAGCACCACTAATTGGTTTACAGTAGCATAAAAGCCATTCGGTGTATTTTACAGTCTCATGTGTGCTGATGGTTGTGGCTTGATCTTTTTTGTTTCCTATTGCCGTAAACGTTCATCCACTGGTTTTAAATTCCACGTAGAGCACCTCTAAATACAATTTTGAGAAACTTGTCTTTAACTTCTGTAGCTCTATTTAATGCTACTCACTTATCCTCACTTATAGTATTTTAAGGATGAAATTACTTAGTGTTATTAGATCTGATAGATGTAGCTACTAGTGTAACATAATAAGCTTAATATACTGTTGAAGATTGACTAAGACATTGCCAGACAACTTTCCCTTGCCTTTATGCCTTAAGCTCTAAAGATGCAGGAGGAATAAGTCATTTGTGATAGCAAAAGGCAAGATTACCCAGAAGCGATTATGATTTTAACGGTCTATAAATACACTCACTGGACATTTTATAAGGTAGAATGGCAATACCAATTTTACTTACATAGGACATTTCATTATATGTAAATTCAATGTGCTTAACACAGAAAGTAAAAGCATAAAAACCTCTGCAGGTTTACAATGCCTTAAGGCAGTGAAAACTAAATAAAACAATAAAAACAGGCACAGCTATTAAGTGTAAGTGCCTGTGTGAATAAAATGTTTTTGAAAGTACACACAGATGTAAATGTAGCTTGTTCCAAAGAAAAGAAGCACAGTAACTGAAAGCTTACTTGGATCTGATTCTAGGAACATTTCAAAGAGCTGCACTAGATTACATGAGAGATCATCAGGTGCAGTACTGGTACTTTCTAGTACTATGCTGGATCCCGTTTTGGCTTCAGAATTGCCTTAATTATTCGAGGCAAACATTCAGAAAGGAGCTTAAAACATTCCTCGGAGATTTTGGTCCATGGCATTTAGTAAAGTAATACAAAATAAAAGAGTCTGATCTCTTTGTACGATTCAGTCTGGTTTAAAACAACTCACTTACACACTCTCTGCAGGCTTTTTGAATTGTTTATCATCGTTTAATGGTTTATTAACTTATTATTATTAATGACAAATTAATGGTTTTATTTTACTTATACATTCTACTAATTTCTCATAAACATTTTTAGTTACATACTTAAGTAATGTATGTCACTTACTAACTTTTTATAGCTCACAGCCTGGGACCACACTGGTTGCTAATGCCTTTAAAGGATTTATAAAGAAGGCGCAAATTAGATATTAGCAATTAACTGTTAATTGCAGTTTTCATAAAGCCTTATGAAAACTGTGGGCTACTTACACTCCTGGCGCATTTCATAACCTCACGCTTTCCACCTTAACAGTATGAGGCAATGTTGCACAATGTTGCGCGTGCCGCCAGACATTTTCCACGTGTCAGCACAACCGAGACGCGATGAGCCGGGAGCCGGTGAGGCAGACTGTCGCGGGGAAATACACGAGGCAACGATCGTGCAAAAAGATGTGAGTGCATTCTGTTAATTTACTATCTGGACGTCTGTGGTGTGTTGTGCACGTTGGCTTTGCATTATGCCCAGTGTCAATGAAAATCTGCTCTCTGCAGACCCTTGTCCCCACATGGTGATTCGTGTGTGCGCTCCCCTCCCATGCCCTCGTATTGGGCGCATCCTAATGGCCAGTTTCCTACCTGGCGACCACCTCCTCCACGCGCCATGCTCGTCCCGTTATTTAAAGAGCCCACACGCGAATTGACATCTGCTTTCTGTTATATGGGAGATTACTAATTATACCTTCCTACAATAAAGAGGATCGTTAATCATCAGACTGATTCGTCACTTTATAGATTAATTTTACAGTAATCAACCAAAGACCACAATGGACAAAGGTATGAGCAGAGTAAATGTATTAATTTTATTTATTTATTTATTTTTTACTGCTGTGAAACTGTCTTGAAAAGCTGATTTGAGCCAGAGGGAGCTGATTACACCAAAGTTTGGATTTTGTTTGAGCTGCTGTGTTATTGTGTTGTAATTGTTCACTCAACTGGTGGAAGTAATCCTACTGTGAACTCTGTGCTGGAATGTGATGGTGATTTGAACAAAGATCTCAAATGATTTTTCTTTTAACCTGCAGCTATCCCTCAAAAACGGACTATGAAGAGTGTCGCTCACCCTTGTTATCACCTTGTCACTGGAATCTTAGATTCCACTTTGCTGCGTTGCCGTTCATTTAGCCTCTGGAAGTGTGTGTCTCTGGTGTAAAGCACATGGGGAAATCTGTGAGTGAAAGGGGTAGACTGATGTGTGCTGTGTTTTATGCTTGTGCACATTACAGTACATGGTTTTCCTGGATCTCTGTAAAGTTTAAAAAAAAAAAAAAATTAAAGAATGAATGGGGGATTTCAGGTGGGTGGAGGGGCGTTGTGGAACAGCTGTAATATAATCTGTCTTTTTAAAAAAGGCAGCTAAAACCTGTTGTGGAAATAACAGCACGTCTTATTAACAAAAGCAAGCAAAACCAAAGTTTGCAAAGTGTGACAGCGAACGAGTGTAATATGAAACTGATTCTGGTTTAATCTTCTGTCTATGTGGCAAATGAGTGTATTGCTTTGGGATTGCGTAATCAGGTTAGATTAATGGTTAATCTGAGTGTTTGTGGGGGTTTATGTTAGAAGAATTTTTAGCCTAAGGGGTAGAGCCCTTTATGAACATTTGTTAAACTTTCCAAAAGCTCACATTTGAGTGAGTTAAAGCAACTCAGATTGTTTTTTCTCTTTAAAAAAAATAATTTACATCTTAAATAACTTATAATTAACATGATTAACCTTATAATCGCTTCTGTTTTATCATATGCTTGATAGATGATTCACAGACAGGTACCCTTGAACTTTGACACATCATCCCATGGGAAATAAATCTTAATTGCACATTCATAAATTGTAACTGCATTGCCATCATTATTAGTGTCCATACGCACACAGCCACTTACACACACATGTAGCTTCTTGCCAACCCCACGTGTACTCTTATGTGCTTGATAGTTCGTAGCAATATGACAGAGTTTTGGAAGGAGCACTCGAAGGATGCTACAGTGGAGGAGATGATGCTGGATTCTCGTGCCAAAGAACTGACTCAGCATGAGCTGCCAGAGATCCTCGCCATGCTTCCTAGCCTGGAGGGATGCAAAGTGCTGGAGCTGGGAGCAGGAATTGGGTGAGCACACAGCTGCATTAGACTTAGAATTCTGGTAAAATATTACAAGAAGCCAAGAAGGTCAGTGCTTTAATAGACAGGGATTTAGTAAAAGAAGTATAAGATAATGGAGTACTGTAATATTTAAAAAATTAAAACAATTTGCATATTAATGATGAAGAAACTGAACTCACAGATTATTGTTCATTCAGTGGTGTTAGTTTCAGTCATTATACAAATGTACTGTTTACAAGGTTGGGGAAACCTGCAGTCAGCTGAGACTGAAGAAGTCACTTGGATGAGTGACGAACGTTTCTCCCACTCAAAGCGCTACGTCCAGATGAACAGAATCAACTTTTTGGGGTTTAGACTCAATTTAGTATAAAGATTTATGACTGAGGAGCTCTCAATGAATATATCTAGCAAAAGTCATTTTATATTCTTATGTTTGTATCCAGACGTTACACCAGGCACCTGCTGACCAAGGCAGCCCATGTGACTGCTGTAGACTTCATGGAAAGTTTTATAGAGAAGAACAGGCAGGAAAATGGCCACCATAGCAATGGTACCTTCCTCCAAGCTGATGTCACAAAGCTGGATGTCCCCCAAAACAGGTGTGTGTTAAGATATCATAGTTAATATTTAACCTCACTAATGGCGTGGTTCGATGAATGGCACTACTGGTCTGTGAGTCAGCTGGTCTACTGGCCTGACTCTGAATTATCTCATGAACAGCTGGATAAACTGTCATAAAAATGAGTATATTTAACATACGCAGAAGTGGCTTCAGCAGAGGCTTACTTTGGAAAAACGATTAAGCTCACATTTGCCCTTTTAAGTGACAATTTTTTTTCAATGAAATCCATCTTCCTGCATCCTGCTTCTAGCTTTCGCCTTGAGGGCTTGCATGTGCACATCTGCAGTGTCACTATGGGACCTTAAACTTGTGCAGAGAGCAAAGAATTACCCCTTTTGTCAGCTATGACCTACGGATTAAATAGTCTCGAGGGGGAGAGTCTTCAGTTTCCAAGCCAAAGGCATCTTAGGAGGAGCATTTAGTAGAAACTGCCTTAACTGTTGTGTATGCTATCATGAACCTGGTCCCAGTGCATAGAAAAGGCAGAAGTATTATGGCCACAATACTCATTCACCACAACATTGTCCACTTCCCCAAAATTAAATTCCAGTTAAAAGGTCACTGTTTCCAGCACACATCATAGGTGTACAAGTAGAAATAGTAACTCTGAAAGGAGGAAGGCAGAGAGAGGGCACGACACACACAGCTTCATTTGTTATATACTGAAAATCCTACTGTTGGTTACTGTGTTAAAAGAAAAAAAATACATGTGCAGATGCTTTTTTCCTCAGCATTGACTTCATCTTCTCCAACTGGCTACTGATGTATTTGAGTGACGAGGAGCTGAATTCGGTTATGCAAAAAATGCTTACCTGGCTGAAGCCTGGAGGTTTTCTGTTTTTCAGAGAGTCCTGCAACCACCGGTCAGGTACAGATGCAAACATTTCCACATTTCTTTTGAATCAAATTCAATGTTTAAACCTTTATGGTAAATGAAGGTAACTTAAGAAAGATTGTATGATGTCTTCTCCCTTTATGTTGCAAATATTCTGCACTACAATTATCTTCTGAACTACAATGGAGATTAGTTGGTTTTCATTCATAATTTTCTGCCAAGGTGACAGCAAGATGGACTTCAACCCCACCTGCTATCGTACTGAAGCACAATACAGCCACATGACAACAACAGTGCAAGTGACGGAGCCAAAAGAGGGCCAAACATTTGGTTTCGACATTGTCTTGAAAAGGAGAGTTCAGACCTACGTTGAGGTAGAATCATTTGAGTCTTATTAAGATTTAAAGTGTGAAAAAAAAGCACATGGCAGTTTCTGATGCTGGTAAGCGGACGTGCAGTCAACCTATTTTACTACTCCTTATCTCTGTCACCTTCTCATCCATCCACCTCTTATAGATGAAAAAGAATCCAAATCAAATCTGCTGGCTGCTAGAGAGGGTCTCTCGCTCCTCAAACAGCCAGAATGGATTCAAAACCTTCCAGCAATTCCTGGACAACCAGCAGTACACCAAACGTGGCATCCTGCGCTATGAGAAGATGTTTGGGGCTGGTTACGTCAGCACAGGTGGACCTAGCACCACCAAGGTAGGAAAATCCCAAATAATATGGCTGGAAGGGATCGATAAGTGCTTATTGGAAGGAAAATTAACAAGTAAAATGCAGAGGCCTGTGTTCATAATGTAAGCAATGTAATTTACTCAGTTGCACTTGTATCCCTTATCAGTTCCTCTGAGCACCAACAAAAATCATATTCCCATCAGTCTGCTTTGTACTTTGTTTACTTGTATGCCAAACTAGTGCAGATACACCTATTCAAAAAACACTTAACACCTAAGAATGCATTCAACATTATATAGTATATAAATAGTGGTTCCATAGTGTAATGGTTTACATGTTTGAATAAACAGATGTGAATATGAATAAGAAAACAAGTGAAAGTAGCTTTCTATAGCACATAAATACATTTGTTTCCAATATAAAGATATGATTTTGAGTTACAAATACAATTACAGAAAAATAAAAATAACACTGAGAAAACTCCACACTTTAGTAAGTATTCAGACCTCTCAGTTTTTAACATTTTAGTGTGGTGCAGAACTTGCATTAAATGCACTGGCATTTTTATTCAGACTCTTTGTGGTGGCTCTCCAAGTCGTGTTCAGGTGTACCGTGTTTCCTTGGATTATTATTTGAATGTCTCTGAAAGTTAATGAAAAAAAATGAATTAATGCACATACAGACACAGACTACAAAGGGAGGCACTTGGGTATGCAAAGGCAACACAGTTCAATCTACAAAATTAATAAATAAATAACAAGACAGCAAGATATTTTTTAGATATATGTGATAAGAGTAGAAATCTTCTTTTTAGTATCTCCAGAAGAACTTTGGCCTACGGTGTACATTTTAGGACATCCTCAGGTCTCAGGAAAACATTGTTAGACATCAGATCAAATGGCCTTAGATGTCACACCATAAACCAAAAAGCATCACATTTCATTGAAAAATTAGACTTCTGACAAAACCGCATCAGACTAAAATACTTAAACACTTTAAGTTTATGAACGTATAACTTTTGCAGCTCTTTGAACTGTGTATTTAAATGACCTGCATACTTTTTCCACTGAAGCCAGCACAATTCCAATTTGATGAGAACAATATTTCAACTTTTTCAATTTCAGTCTTGATAAATAAAACCATTATCAAAGTTGGATGTGGTTCCCTTTATTTCATCAGGGCTGGAAACCCTCTGTCCCGTCACCTCTCACCTGTGGGTTTCTCAGTCTTGCACGCTTGCAGAAGGAAATCAACCACGGCAGTTAACAACAAAAGCAGAAAACTTGATCAAATATCTGTTAACTTTCAGATGAATGCACAATTTTCTCATAGAATCACATGGAGATATTTTATATATTGTAATCAGAGAGAAAAAAAAACTAAACAGGACATAGAATCGTGCAGAAATGTTGGGGTTTATAACAAAGGTGACGGGCTCAGGTTGTATAATAGAAGCATGCCAAAAACAGCATAGAAACAAGAGGACTTCTCCATTAACTCTCTGTCTTATTATTGTTATTTGCTCTATACAACATGAGAGCTCATGTAATTATGACTTCAGCACATCATGGTTACATCGGTCTGTTTCCTTACCACAGTTCACGGGTCAAATGTCCTGGTGAATACACTTACCATATAAAGTGAACTGTCTGCTCGTTTTTTTCCTAAAACATTTAAGTACGTTTGGCTTCACACTCAACACTTAAAACTCAGCACGTACTTTTAAAAGTTTATTCCGGACTGCTTCGCTTCAAACGGCCGCCATTTTTTCCCAAAAATTTCTTCAACCTTAGATTTGCAATGAATCCTGGGATAGAGTCCTTCAAATCCAGGGAAAAGGAGGACGCATTTGTGGGCCGCATTTGGAGGAATTTGGACAGCCTTCATCGCTTCGCTGTTATATAATTGGCCTTCAAACTGGGCTTTTGAAGGATACAATCCCCGAATTCGTACACAGCCATGTGCTGCCACTGTGACACATTAATTATGTATTTGGAAAACAATTCAGCTGGCAGGAAGCTTCTCTCTGAGGCACTTCTATCTGAGACCGTGTCATCTGATGCCGTTTTTTTTTCTGAGACATTTTAGTCTGATGCAGTTTTTTCTGCGATCTAATGGGCTTTTCAATGAAACGTGATCCTTTTTTGTGTCTGACGTCTGAGGCTGTTGGGGTGATGTCTGAGGATGTTTTCCTGAGACCTGAGGTTGTCCTAAAACATACACCGTGGTGGCCTCAGTAACTATGAAATAAAAGTCTGTAGCCAGATTACCTTTACAAAGTTAACCTCACAGGCAGGCTGAATCAAAGAAAACATGTTTGTGCTAACAGGAGTTTGTGGACCTGCTGAACCTAAAGCCAGGACAGAAGGTTCTGGATGTTGGTTGTGGCATTGGTGGAGGAGACTTCTACATGGCAAAGGTAAGACCCACAAAGTCTCAGGTCACGCTTACAATGTTGATTTTAGGGTACTTATAATTATTGTAAAAGCTATAACCGTTTAAATTATTATGTGATTTTTTTTAGGCATTTGGTGTGGAAGTGCTCGGCTTGGATCTGTCAGACAACATGGTGGACATTGCAATAGAGAGGGCAAAAGTAGAGAAGGTTCCATCAGTACGTATCTTATTCTGTTGATTACAACACCAAAGCTAATGGCTGGACTAATTATTTATTTCCAAATCTTTAATGGTATTTACTGTTCTTAGGTGCGGTTTGAAGTTGCCGATGCTACAAAAAGGACGTTTCCAGAAGATTCATTTGATGTGATCTACAGCAGAGACACAATCCTACACATAGATGATAAACTAGCCCTCTTCAAACGATTCCATGTGTGCATCTCTTTAAGTCTAAATGGTTTTATTTGATGAAATTTCCCAACTTTTCTTGTAATTTGTAGAGAAAAAATTATACAGCACTAAATGTAAGAAACATCTTGTCCTTGTTGATATCCAGTCATGGTTAAAGCCAGGCGGACAGTTGCTTATTAGTGACTATTGCTGCGGGAAGAAGCCCTGGACCCCAGCATTCGAGGCCTATGTGAAACAAAGAGGCTATGTCCTGTACACACCATCAGAGTATGGCAAGGTAAAAATACTCATGTATGAAAATGCTAGTAGTTTAAAACTTTGTACTCTTTTCTGATATGTAGATTATATTTTCTGTTTCTGCAATCCAAAATCCTGATTAACAGTACAAGCAGTGCACCGATCCACTTATGAATAAAACTACAAACTCAAATTTTTTAACTTAGTCAAAATAAATGAAGAAAGCTCCTAAATCTGCTTGTAATATTGCTTCGCATATACGCTCGAATCAGTGCATTATTGCTTCATAAATACATAAATCCCAGACATGTGTTTGGAAGAATATAGAAGCAGCTTCATTTTCCAATATTATGTCCAGAGAATACAGACTTTGTATGTATGTAGTACTGCAGTCCATCAGTTGATGGTGCTCTCCCCACACTGCTTAATCCCTCCTCTGCCTCCCCATCTGTAGTTCATTCAGGAGGCTGGTTTCAGCAAAGTTCGAGCCGAAGACCGCACAGCCCAGTTCATCGAAGTGATTAAGACAGAGCTGCAGAGAGCAGAGGCCATTAAAGATGAATTCATTAAGGTGGGAGTCCACAACCACAAAGTTCGCACAGGGTGTCAAAGATTGCACCTTCATAATTGTATTAAGACAGAAAGCTCAAGTCCTCCTTTAGTGTGCTATCCAACACACCTGTATCTTTTCCTTGCAGGAATTTTCTGAAGAGGATTATTTTGCAATAGTGAATGGATGGAAAGAAAAACTGGAACGTTCCAACAGTGGAGACCAAAGATGGGGACTTTTTCACGCGACAAGAGACTGAGTTGTTGAAGCTCGCCGTGTTGGAGATAATAAAAGAAAAAGAAACAATGTTTCTGCTACATCATTCTTTTTCTGGGTATCTCTTTGTCTTTAAAGAAAATCACTGACAACTCTTTCATTATTTTGTAGCAATATACCTTTAACTGTGTGATCTACACTTTGCCATCTTGTATTTCTAGTGAGCACAGATTTTTGTAAGTATAACAACAACAGAATGTAAAAGAAGGTCCAGACAACTGCACAGAGTAATCGAGGTTTATTCTGGTTAAGCAGGTTGTTGGTATCCAATTACTTAAATGTAAATGAGTTCAAATGAGTTCTTGAACTGAAAAAAAAAACACTGTTCTCAACTGCAGAGGCAAAATCAATTGACAGTAGATTGATTTTTGAAGGAAGATGCAATTATTATTTCTAGTTAAATTAACAAGTGCACAAATGAGTCTAACAGAGAGTATTGCAACAAGTTTGAGTAGCTAATACTGAGTAGATAAACCCAGGGAAAAACAAATTCAACGGGAACCAGTTAAACTGGTTGAAGCAGTCACCTCAGCTTTTCTGAGCTGTCTGCATTCTCATGTCATCCCATGTCTCATGACATCAGATTACAGTTTAAAACCATCAACAGGATTTGCAAGTATTGCTGGGATGTGACTAACTCAACAAAGAGTTAGTAAAACATTACAAAAGAAGAAGTTGTTTATTTAGCTACATTCAGCTGCTCCCTTATTCTCAAGGGATTTCCACAGTGGGTAGTTCCACATGTTTGATTTGGCAGAGTTTTATGCCACATGCCCTTCCTCATGCAACCACAAAGAAACTTCTGTCTCCTTCCAGGAAAAAAACTAGAGATCTTTTGTTTGATAGGCAAATGTGTAAACCACTACAATAGGATCCACGGTTGGTAAAGCATTGCAATACCTCCTAAATCCCAAATGTTTAATTAAGTACATAGTTTATCATTTCTTAATAAAAGCTGGGATAAATGAATCTCATGCATTCTAAAAAAAATAAGCTAATAAACAAGATAATCACTCCGTGTTTACCATTAACTGCTTCTTCAAATATTCTTCCATGCCACATTCATCCACTGTTCAGATTTGCAGTAATGATTCTGACCCATTTTCAAATCTGTGTGGTAACGCAGCAGATTTTCCTAAATGCAAAAAGACTTCATAACACTTTATAATGCCACCGTTAATAAAAATTCATCGCTAATTAAACTTTAGTTAAAAGTGTATTATAACAGTCATTATTATTGCTGCTTACTGTTTGGTCAATAGCTGGTTTGTAAATCATTGTAAATTTGCAACTGATGGTTATAAAACTTGTTTGGCTATAATAAAGCTGAAGCCTCTGTTTCTAATACAGCCCAATCAATCATGACCAGCTGTGGTTTGTGTCCTCTTTCACTTACAGTTTAATTTTCATTTCGGTTCGGTTTACAGAAAGGTTGTGGTTTGATTTGAAATACGAGTTAGGAGTGAAACCCCTGTCACTACTGCCATGACACACGCATCACTGCTTTACAGCCAAGGACGCCTTGTGTGTAATAAACAGTAGTATTTTATGGCCTGGGAACGAAAGGAAATATGTCATCAGTGATTGAGCCTATCCTACAACGCATATATTTAATAAAATATAATATAAAATTCATAAAGTTTTTAGTACACAAACTAATACAGAAAAACAAAAAATTACGAAATTACTAATGATTAGCAAACATTAGCATAATTTCCCCCTTTTTAAAAAATAATACTAAGGTTTAATTAATTGATCAATTAACAATATATTTATAAGGTTTTTTAAATAGGTATATCACTAGGAAGAATCTCAGTGACAGTTTAGTAGTACATATAGCAAATTATAAAAGGTGTATCTAGAAAGGACAGTTTCAGGCAAATTAATATTACATTATTTGATCCTACAAGTGTGCCTATTGCCAAAAAAATATTTCTACAGTAGAGCAATGAATCTTTTTAATTTGAGTAATAAAATATACTTTGTTACGTACCCCTTGTTAGTATCATTTTAGATCCCCTGTTGCCTTCAGCACTGCCTTAATTCAACAGGGCACAGATTCAACATGCTGCTGGAAACATTGCTCTCAGATTTCAGTCTGTATTGACCTGATAGAATCACACAGTTGCTGCAGATCTGTCGGTGGCACATCCAGGATGCAAATTTCTCATTTCACCACAGAGGTTCCAAAGGTGCTCTACTGGATTGAAATCTGGTGACTGCAGAGGCCATTTGAGTTCAGTGAACTCATTGTTATGTTCAAGAGCATCGCTAGGCTCTTGTAACACTGGGGGCTTAGGCTGGCCTCAAAGGCTTTTGAATTTTCACTCAATAACAGTGCCATTCTTAAAGCTATTTACTATATTTCAAAGAAAAATTAATATACAATGCCAAAGACTAAACTGTCACAGGTTGACACTGAAATAAATAATCAGCGCAATTTGAGTTCCTCACCATTTTTTTTTAATTTTAGGCAGCAGTATAAAACCTTTAAAAAAAATGTAACGTTAAAGTAAAGTAGTTATTTGTGAGACCATATTCTGTCAGTATTTAGTTAGATTTTTAAACTTTACCGATGCTCGTTTCCTCTGTCCAGTCTTTCAGATGCTCACCTTTTCTTTATCGTTCCTGCTCCTTTGTTGTCTAATGAACCTGCTCCACTGTTAATCCCCTCTGCTCTCTCCCCCTCGCTTTCATGTCCTGGTTGTAAAAAGAAAGCAGTCAGCAGGTGCCACCCAAATTTTATTCAGATCGCGAACTTTTGATGTGACGATTAGGTTATTAACTCGTTATGTATAAACTTACTTTATACGTGGACTCAAACGCTGTAATTATCATTCAACAAATATCAAAATGCAGAATATGCAAATTATTAATGCAACATTTCATGCCATAAAAGCTAAATAGTGATCCAAGTCACTACTAAATGACAGTTACAGTATTACAGAATCATGTGTTTTTTGAATTTTTTTGAATTAAATATTCATTTCCATATATGAGTTTTAATTTGTATCGTATTTTCTATATACATCCATCCATTCTCTTCCACTTATCCTTATTAGGATTGTGGGGAAAAAAACCCCACCAAAACATGGCAAGGTTTCTTTAATTTCTTACAAATGTACTGTGCAATTTAATTAGGGGAAAAAAATCACACTGATAATGCAGAAGTCTCAAAAACTGACAGAACTCATTAATCAAATATGATACTCTAGGGCGTAAGGGGTTAATGCTGGCAGACATGATGTGCATCACTCAGTGTTCTGCAGGATGCTTATTTCTATGGCATTCTGTGCCCTCTCCACCTAATAATGTCTGTGTTTACAGGCACACAGTGTTTTAACAATCACGCCTTATAAACGCTATTTTGGTCATCCCTCTCTATTTTTCTACATTTCATTTATTTCATACATGAATCCACAGTGAATGTGGGACCTAACATTGTACACAGACCTATTCATCTTGTTTATGGCAGACTGAATACAAAGATATGCATATCTATGAACAGTAAATTACACAAATGCACTCAAAAGAAGAGTTCATTTCTTTGCCTCTCCGATATAACACTAGTGGCATAGTGGTGTTTTCTCCTATAGAAAAAACATAACTGACTACATACATACACAGTATATTTTACAAGGTTTCAGCACTGACGTGCATTCTTCATTTTAAATGGCCATAATAACTCGAGCTCTTTTATTGGGAATGGGAATGAGTGTTTCAGAGCGAGGTACAGAGCGTCTACCTGTCACCATGGTTACTCACTGTAGCCATGGTTACTCATTGTCACTCGTGCGCAGTTTGAGAGGAGAAAGCGTAAGAGGCTGTGCTGCTGTTTAGGCCTGACATTACTTTGAGCAGCATGAATGATTTTAAGAATCGATAGATTTATTGGTATTTTTCTCAGGTTTCTCTTGATGGTCTGAATAACTTTGTTTTGATGAATTATTATTATTTTATTTTTTTCGATTAGGCCTACATGAGAAAATGAAGGTCTGACAGAGTGTGAGGAACGTGTGTGAATCCTTGACTCAGTGTGTCAGAGACAGATGGCAACCTTGACTTGTAGCAATGAACGTGTTAGAAGCACTTCAACATTTCACCGACCTGAGTTTGTATCTGATCCAGAGGCCATTTCATGCCCTGTGTCTGCTACAGTAACAACAGGAGGCAGCTCCTTCCACCTGCGCCTCCCCCTCAATTTTTCTTTTTTTCTCTAAAAAAAAAGCTTCTTATGCCCATGTTGAAGTGCTTTAGCTGGTTAGCAACCACCAGTTTGTCAGATCCAGACCAATCAGCAGTGACAGCTAACAGGTGCTGACGTTGGACCTAAAGGAGGAATGCTCTTCTGTGATTGGTCGGACAGAGATGGGAGTGGGACTTCGCCCCAGACAAACTGTGGCAAACAGATGCCTAAATACAGGTTTCCTGTAATAAACATTTCATTCAGTCGGGAGATCGGAGGGTACTGAAAAAACATCCGGGAGTAGAGCCCCAAACACCCACGGCTAACAACAAACCTGTGTTCAAGAAACCAGTTTGAGATGATTTGAGCTTTGTAACATGGGGCGTTATCCTGTTGGAAGCAGCCATCAGGAGATGGATATGCTGTGGTCATAAAGGGATGGACATGGTCAGCACCAATTCTCAGGTAGGCTGTGGTGTTTTGAACAATGCTCAACTAGTATTAAGGAGGCCAAAGTGTGCCAAAAAAATATCCCCCACACCATTACACCACCACCACCAATCTAAAGCATTGATAGAATACAGCACGGATTCATGCTTTCACATAGTTTACACTGAATGACTACTGAACGTTGCAGCACAAATTGAGACTCACCAGACCGATCAGTGCTTTCCAATCTTCTGTTGTCCAATTCTGGTGAGCAGGTGTGAACTGCAGCTTCAGTTTCCTGTTAGTATCAGCTAACCACGGCGCTGTGCTTAGCTGACAGGAGTGGCACCCGGTTTGGTCTTCTGCTGCTGCAGCCAATCTCCTTCAAGGTTCAACGTGATCTTCTTCATACCTTTGTTGTAACCAGTGATTATTTGGATTGTCTGGACTGTGCCTTCCTGTCAACTCGAAACAGCATGGCCACTCTCCTCTGGCATCAGCAAGACACTTTAACCGCCGTGAGCAGTAGAGAACTGCTGATCACGGAATTATTTTTTTTTCCCCCTTTTCAGACCATTCAGTAAACATTCAGTAAAGAGAAAGTTGTATGGGAAATTCCCAGTACAACCTCAGATATTCAGACCAGCCTGGCACCATGCCACATTCAAAGTCACTTAGATCACGTGTCTTCCCTATTTTGATGCCTGATTTGAAACTTCAGCATGTCAGATCCGTTTTAATGAACAGTTGAGGAGGTGTGCTTAATACAGCGGCCATTTACTGTAAGCATTCAGCTGAATATGCAACTGAATTATTATAATTTTGGAATGAAAAAAAAAAACATTAACCCATTTCAAACACGCGTTTTAACAAAGTAACAATAAATCAACTTGGTAATAAATGCAAGAACTTAGTAAAACGTCATATTAACATAAGATCTGCAGAAAGAAATACCTCAGTTGTGTCTCTTTCAGACTGCGACTTCGGCTGACTTCCTTTGACAGAGGCCCCGAGGACGCGCCCACTGCTCTGTATGGTTACGTACCTGCGCACGGAGACCTCACACGACGAGAAGCAAAATATTCAGTAGCAAAACATGGCGAGGTTAAGTGAGCATGGGATTCGCCTGAGTTCTGTAAGTATTTCAGATATTTCCTGTAGAGGATTCGTATTTGTTTCGATACTTTAGAAAACGTTCGCTGCAGTGGCTCATAAAAAAGAGCAAGTGAAAGTAAGACTCTAACTTATTTTTTGAATTCATTTTTTAATCTCCAGATGAGTCCTTCCTTCCTGAACAGCAACTCCACAAGTCATACCTGGCCTTTCAGCGCTGTGGCAGAATTAATAGGTAGGCGATACGAAATTTCCCGCATAATGCAGAAACTTTCCACAGTCCCGTACACCTGTTGATGCAGCTTTTCATGGTTTCTTTCGCGGCGCTCTTCCGCTGTCGCGCACAAAGTCGGCGTGTTGAGCAGACATTTGTGATGGTGCTAAAATGGACCGAACGGACTTCCTCTTTCACATGCGCAACGAGTTTGCGCTCACATCCCTAAAGACGTGTCCTGCCAGCTGCAGACGCTGCGTTGTGGTAATAATCGCGTCGTTAAGTAAGGATAGAGGAGCTCGTTCTTTTAACGCTCTGCAGTTTAAAATCATAGTCCTGAGACATTAGTAACTGCTCAACTGCGGTGAGGTTTTCTGCACTGTGGTACTCTTACTGCCCGTGAGCATTAACAGAAACAGTTTGGATTATTTTTAACAAAATATATTTTTTTTAAAAACATATTGGCAAATATGCAGCAGTAGCTTATTTGCGCCTTCATGTGACATAAATGGATCGTGCCTCGGCTGTCAACATTGCCATTCCTCCACTCTGTGCGCTCTCATTGGTTCAGACGTGCTGACCGTCTGTTGGCTGCTGGGGTTTTTTTAAAAACCGGAACAGTGAAGGGAGTGCGCTGTAGAAATGCATTCGCACCACTGTCACACGTGAAAGTACAGGCTAAAGTTTAGAAACAACAAAGGGAGCCACGTGCTTCTTGGAATAAGCGCGCAGTAATTCGCGATAACCCTGCAGAAAGTTCCAAACGCCGCATGCTCGATGTTTGTTGATCATGGTGTGACGCAATTGGTGGCTGTGGCCCAAATAGAAGTATAGATTACAGCACATGTAGCAGCTTCCAGAGATCAGCAGTGGAGTTGTAGATCTAATGATTTGTTCCTGCTGCATGAGGCGCCTTCTCGGATCTATAATGTGCTATATGCAGTATCACTTTGACTATGCCTGCAGGAAGTTCACATTGTAAAGAAATATAAGGAAGCCAATAAAGAAACTAGCCTTCCCATGTGCTTCTCACTTTTTTCTTACTTCCAATTTTCTGTCTGTCGTCTTCTAGACAATGCCTCAGACCCCGGTGTGTCCGCTAAACAGTTCTGGATAGATGTAGTTAATGAAACGGATCACCTCTGTCTGTCTTTCACGGATAATGGCAGCGGCATGACCCCCAACAAACTGCACAAGATGCTCAGGTGAGACACGTGTGAAGTTCACACACAAGGCGAAAAAAGACACATAGAAAGACGTGTAGTGCTGCACGCTGATTGTGTTCCTCTTTTCTGCATTTAACCCACACACACACACACACACACAGTTTCCAGCTGTGGCCCCACGTGTGCCACTTTGTGTCACATTCACACATTAGACTAGTTGCATCTTCTCAGCTTGCTTCTCGGTGTTCGATAATTAACACTTGCTCACTTTTGTGTCCAGCTTTGGTTTTACAGAAAAGGGCTCGGGTAAGGCCAGTCAGCAGGCCATCGGGGTTTACGGGAACGGCTTTAAGTCGGGCTCCATGCGCTTGGGGCGTGACGCGCTCATCTTCACCAAGAACGGCGGCTGTCAGACTGTGGGAATGCTGTCGCAGACCTACCTGGAAAGCATTAAAGCCCAGGCTGTCATTGTCCCCATTGTCCCTTTCAACCAGCAAACCAATATCCTT